>BJCO01828110.1:604-15967 GCA_018326465.1 Flaveria floridana | reverse complement strand
TCCAACACAAGGACCAATGTTGTTACGTTTGTGTCAACTATTGGACTGACCTTGTAATTTTAGAGAGTTAAGGACCAAAAGTGAAATCAGGCCTAACCACAGAAACCACCCGTGTAATTAAGTCTAATAAATAGATGGTCTCAGTTAAGAGAACATTTATCATTTGAAATATGATTATACATTTAACAATGAAAGAACAAACTAATAATCTTTAATGTGGAGGATGTATCAATTTAGGTTAAAGTTAAGGGTTAATTTAATGGGTTAAGTTAGAATTACAAGATTTACTTATGGATAAAACTAACATATTGTTTATTTTCTTGTTTTTTGAACATTAAGACAGGGTCTATCGTTGATATATTGGTGTTTGTTATTAGTGATATTTAGGGGCTGTTTGGTTGGGTCTGACTGACCCTGGTCAGACATGCAAGTCTGGGACTCGGTCAGACGTGTCTTGTTTGGTTGTTAGCATCTTACCGGAAAAAGAGGTCTGACCGAAGATCTAAACCAACATCTGACCCGAGTCAGACGTGAAGGCGGTGCTGCGATAGCGACGGCCACGGCGATGACGGTCTGCGACGGTGAAGATCAAACGACGTTGAGGACGACGGTGAAGATCGAACGGCGTTGGGCTGTGAAAGCTCCTGAAACTCCGGTTTGTTGGGTTGTGAATCCATTGGTATGGTGGAATTGGGGTGGAAATTGGGGGTTTTGGAGGATGTTGAGATGAAAAGGGTGATATTTGATTGGTGATTTGTGAGGATTAATTAGGGTTCTATGAGATGAAGAAAACACTTTTAGAGTGCAAAGGAGAGAGAGGGGTGATTGTTACATAGTTGTGTTTGTATGGGTGAGTTGTGTTTGTATACATAGAGGGGATGGTGAACATAAGGGGTTAACAAATTAAGGTGTAATCAAACACATTTATAAGTTTAGATCTTTTACCGGTTCAAACCTCTTACTGATTCAGACCCTCCTATTCATTCAGCACTTATTCAATTAGATTTGACCAAACAGCCCCTTAATATTCTAGTAGTGTAACATAACGGTATTTAGTGAAGCGATTGGAGACCTAATGATCCTTAAACGGTTTTTTATGTTTTGTAGGTCATCATTATAAATATACTAACAATTTTGTTATAAATTGGTCCGGTGGCAATCTATTTCTCATTAATTTTTTAAGGTTATTTGTGTAGGTTAAAAATGATGATGCAAACGTTAAAGTTAATGTGCATTAAAAACTTATATAGTACGCAATGAGTTTTTTTTATTTTATTTAAAAGTTCTTTAATTAAATGTCACATTGATGTTATTGAATTAGCATATGTTAGTGTGCCGAAAAAGGGAATAAGATTACACTTAAAAACGAAGAAAAAAAAGGAGGAAACAATCAAACCCTGGCCTCACCTCTCCCATCATGATCATCAAACAATTTCTATGAGTTTGGTTTTGTATTTGTTGTTTAGGCATAAGGTAAACATATAATTTATATTAAACGTTAAAAAATCAATAAATGTCTAATACATACGTGGCACCATCTCATTGATAGAGGTTATTGTTTAATTGTTTACGAGTTTGCACCTTTAACAAGATGAATGTTTATATTCATCTAAAAACTTCAAATGATCTAAATGCATAATCATGGGAGACAATTTTTTGATAATCAATCGCTCTTTTTGTAGTTTTTTAATTCCATAACATGTGTTTGCATGGGTTATTCATCTAATTTAAACCGGACCGAAATTAACTATTTGATGATGGATTGTGATTTATAAGGTGACGGTCATCATGTATTTCATTTGTTGGACGATGTGATATGTACTTTTATAGAAAGACAAGTGACCTTAATTCTATTCCATAGTTGATGTGGCATACAATATTTATGTTGTAGATGAAATTTAATTTGGATTTAAATCTAATTACAAGTGTTAAACCTAAGACCTCAATAACAGCAAAAAGGATTTTAAATTAGGTTCATGTTCCTGAATAATAATGTAACAATTATATTGGTATTTATAATGAAAAGTGAGTCAAACACTCTCATACAACGTTATTAAAAGAAAGACGTCTGAACCAGTTAAACTGGAAACTGAACATGAAATCAGTCTGTTAATACACGACTGAACCTGAAACAATAAGATCATAAATTTTTTTATATTAGACCTTGAATCGTTACAAGAGGCCAAACTAGATTTGAGTTAATTTATCTTTTAGAACATATATTGTAAAGTTCTTATTTTTTATCGCTATAACTAAAAGTATATTTGTCCTTAAAATTTGTTCATATTTTAAAATTTTTTCAGATCTCATTTATTATCTTCATCTTTTTTTTTCAACTGAATAATATTGTTTAATTACTTTTTACTAATATTTCTCACTTTTACTCATAAAAAAATAATAAAGAATGAATAGTGTATTGGTTAATATAAAAACTAATTATTCAATCATATATATACTTCTTGTCATCTATGTCATACTTCTTGATTATTAACGTAAGTAACCATCTAAAATTGTTATTTTCTATTTTTTAAACAACGTATTTTTGTAACTATTAAAATTTTATTATTATTGGCAAGTAGCATCTTAAAATGAAGCAAATACATTATTAAAGGAAAAAGATAGCGGGATAGTCAAGTGCATTCACTATTTAATTCTATCTCCAATCGCACCACATTTATATTCATAATTTTGGGACATATTTCTTCATTGAAGGGATCTCGGTCTCACTAACAAAACTTGACAATAAGACTTTGGGACCTTTTATTTACAATAGATCTACATACTAAGTTCCTATAAATCGTTGTGGCATGAACTTAGTAAATTTTCTCTACAATTCCGCCTACACTTCAATTAAAGCTAGCTCCTATTCCTCATTTGTCGTTGTTGGTCCTTTTTTTACATTGTATAGTGAGAAATCTCACCCCTGCCTTTAGACGATATCATATATAATTCTCGTAAACCTTGGAAGCCTCTTTATCCATATCTAGTAGCGGTTACTACTAAGGCGAAATAAAAAAGCAAGATACAACCAAATAGCCGAAGAAAATTCCTTGGTCTTCATGCGATAAAATGAGACTACTTACTTTCTATACTTTCAAGTTAACGGGTAACACGAGGTCATGTTCAATTATTAAAACGATTAATAATATATTAAAAAGCTAGTTATCCTTACCAACCGCTGATAAGTTGTCTCATATCCAAGACACCAGTGACCACACACGTTTATCAAAACAAAACACCAGACTCGAAACGAGCATATATAGAAAAATAGACTATAAGGTTTGAATAGGGGTTCTAACCCACACTAACACAATAAATTCACACCTTCCTACCAGTTACATGTACACTACATGTTAGGAGATAACTTTATAAACTAATACACACTCTTGGACATAATAATAGGTTATGATTCATTTTATTAACTAGGATGATTCAAACGCGCGTGTTGCGCGAATGTTCAACGCAATAGTTGACATAATTTCGTTCGGCAATCACGGGTAAGACAAATATTGAATCCTAAGAACTGTTGTTTCAAGCATTGGCTAAGATTCATTTTCTCGTTCTGGCTCCACACCAATTATGGCTGCCACGCCAAGACAACAATATTATTTTCTTTGATTCATCACAACCATCCTATTGGGAGCCATTATCGTAAACTTCAATCACAACCATATCAAACACAAATATAGATCTAAGAAGCCAAACATCATCAGGCGTACAACAATAATCACCATCATCTATTCAACGTCCCAAACTCAAGATAATATAGCATAAACAAACATAAACCCTGAAATATAAGGTCTGATTAATTTGATAAGTGGAGGCTCAGATCTCTATTATGGCTGCAACATACGTTACCATGCCAATTAGAAGAGCTTCATCATAGGCGAAGTCATTGATCAATAATAGAGAAGAAACAAAAGGTAAGTCAACAACGGTATGCCTCAGGTGAGGAAATATCAACCATCATTGAGCTCCGCCAAGGATTTCGGTTATACCAACAGCTGACAGGCCCCAAAAAGAGGCCATCGTGCTTCCTTCGAAACCAAAGAAACACAATCAAGATAATCGCCTGGCGGAGGATGACATCCGACAGAGGGAACAACTGAAAACGCTTATTAAACAAGCAATCGACCGCACCTCCACGACCGCCTACCCAACACCGGCCAACATGATTACTGCCAAATCAGGGGAACCCCCAGAGCCCCCCTCGAACACAAAATTTACGGCTGGAACCCTAGAACCCCTTTTGAAAATGATAGCCACCACTGGAACCCTAGAATCAAAGTCGAAGAGAGCCCAACGGCCTGGCGATCAGATTCTAGGCGAAGAACGCCGACGACCGCGTGAATGGTACCATCTCAAAACCTCGGAATTAAGTCAAAAGGGAGGGCATACCGACACAACGTCGCACAACCGGCAATAGTGAGCATCCACGCGAACAACATCATATCCGCCCTTTCCCTCTCAGCCATGTGAGGCCGGAAAAAGCAGAGCAGCGACGACCGGCGGTACGCCCCACCAGAGCTCCACTCTCCAAAAACCTAGTTTCTCTCTTTCTCTGTCTCTACAAGGCACAAAGACACCAATGTTATAAACAAAGTTTAAGGGGTAAGCTGTAAAACCAAAAAAAAACAATGGCCAAAACATCAAACCGCATATGCCGACTATTCCTTCACATTGGTTTTAAAATATTTAGGAGAATATTTGAGGGATAAAAAGTATACACAAAAGCAAACAAATGTAATTGTTCATGTCCTAACAACTTGGTCCGGTGGTTAAAAACCTGCTCTTCCAAATTGAAGGTGCTGGGTTCAAATCCCACTTGTGCTAGTTGGAGGGACATCTGGGTGAGGGGACGAATCTGGGCTTTATCCCGGGTTCGAACCCGACAGGGGGCGAAGGTTTACCCATTCCACGGGGTTTCTGCGCATCGAGGGGGCTGGGTCTTGTGGGCGGTCGAGTAGTCGACCTTGGACATAGCCCCGAAAAGATAGATCTACACCCAATATCTTAGCCGTAAAAAAAATGCAATGTTCCTCGAAACATGCAAAGTCTGTGGCTTACGACTGCAAACTCCACCTTCCGGCGACAGCACACCGCCGGGGCCCCCACTTCCCCATCTCATCGCCGGAATATTCCCTCATTGTCATTTTCACACAACTTTCAAACCCAATTCACATTCACATACATACATAATCAACTATTATTATTGGTAGTTCTATTATTATTATTATTATTATTATTCGCCTTAATCCACCAATCCCATGTCTGTCAACAACAATATCCCATTTCCCCAATCACCTCAACCATATAATAATCTTGTTGGACCTCTTTAATTTGCTCACGTTAATACGATGAATTGCTTAAAGAGACCCACATGGTGTTTAATTAGTCTTGTCTCCGGCCTTTTTTCACTCTCATATACTGATATACCCCATCCCCACCACCTGTATGATGAAATGCTTCTATGATTATTATATCATGATATTACTAGTGATTGAATTGATGAATTGATTGTGGGTTCATCTTCACCTTCTAAAGGAACCTCAAGTCACACAAAAGATTTGTGCTTTCTTTCTGGAAGTCAACGCAAACACTGTTCTTTGTAGTTCTCTTGAATCTTGATTCATGGGTATCTTTATCTTATCATTTGTTTTGTGCTTCTTGTGGGTTGAAGTGGGATTTGTTGGGTTTTAGATCTGAGTTTTGATCTTGTTTTAATATGTGCAGGTTGTTGATGAAGGTAAAGAAATTAGGCTGACAGAAGAGAGTGAGCATATGCAACCAGTTGTGTATAGAGTATACAGTTGTTGGAATTATGCATGTGCTCACTTCTCTTGCTGTCGGCTGACATCTTCTTGATGGTGGAAGTGGAACCTACTCCGGTAACCTAAAGCTTGATCTTTGTTGTATTTTATGTGTTTATATAATCATTTTGGTGTATTTTATGTGTGGTAGTGGAGGAGGGGGAAGCTGCAGATAAAGGGGTGACACCTGGACAGAGACCTATGGATCATACACCCCATCATCCACCGTCCATACCACCGCCATCACTGTGTTTACAGACAAAAGCTGCAAGTTCTGATGACTGATCACATATCTTCCCATCATACATCTTCCACTAACCTTTCTTCTCTCTTTTGTATAATAAATTATGTGCCTTTTCATTTCTTGATAAGCATCAATGGTATTTTGATCAGATTTAAACCGGAGAAGATGGTGATCTCGGATACTCAGGTAGAGAATATTATTATATGTACCTTCTTGTTAATTTTGTACTATTTATGACGATTGATTTATTATTTAATGTGTTTTTCCTTTATCCAAACTGTATTAGTTTTTATTATTATAATATTCAACTTTGGAGTTTGAAATCCTGTACTTCTTCTTGATGAAGAGCAAGAAGAGGGTTTTTTCTTGAAATCATTAACAAGGTACTTCCCTATCCCTCACAAGTCACAACTGTTCTTTCTTCATGACTGCAAGTTTAACTGTTTTTTTCTTTTTCATCTTTCTTCCCAACAATTTTCTCCCAAATCTTGTTAATTTGTTCTATCCCTTTCCTCTTTGATATCATTCTTACTGATTTAAAACCCAAAATACACATGGCTATGATTGAATTTTCGGGTTTTTAGAGAATACAAGACCAGAAAAGTTTATGAATTTCTTCGAGAAATGGTTTAATTTTAAGCATGGGATGCATCACAACTAGCTAGGGTTTCATTGTATAAAGTAACAACACATTTGCATCAAGTATGTTTCTACACATGGGTTGTAATATTTCTCTCTCTTTATAGTGTCTTCAATTTGAAGTATGGAAACTACAGGACCGCCCAAAGATGCATGCAACCAAATCTTTGGTTTTCTATACTATCAGGAGGCATGTGATAGGCAACAAATCAAAGATATTATTCAGACAGGTTAGTATATATGTGTTTACTCAATTACTTTGTTGGGTTCTTTTTGTGAAATCTGTCAACTTGAACATGGCACATTCCTAATATATGTGTATGTATGTATATGTGTAGATTGATTTAGGTATATTGCTGCTTGGTGTTTTGGGGGTAAGACAGCTTCGTCTAGATAAATCTTAATTTCCCAAGTAGGAATGTATTATTGGTTAACTATTTCAATATCATGAGATGATACTTAGCTGGTGATTTTTTTATATTGGTCTATATGTAGATGATCCATTTTATGTTAATTTGCTTAATGATTTCATTGTTATTTGCTGTTATCTGTAACAGCCTAGCCTTTAATTAATTTAATGCTCAATTTAGTGGAACAGTTATATAATTTCATAGGATATTTACCGAAGTTCACTTATTGTTTCTTTAGCATTCATTCTGTTTATTGTAATTAATGGTGATGATAGTGCAATGATTAGCTACATGGTGGATAATTGCTTGATAATATTCTATTGCATGCTGCCAGTACAATTATCATTATTACAATTTACAAACTCTTTGTAGTTATTTGTTCTTTACGTTAAGTAGTCACCTAGTGACACGGGTTAACTGTTTGCCTGTTTTGTTTTGTTTCCTTGTGTTTTTTGGCTCCCTATGGGGTTTTAGCTTCTTGTTTTTTTGAACGGTGACTTTCTTAGAAGTGACTCCTGTCACATCGCCGGTGAGGCGACCCTAGCCAAGATCTGTTCCAGACTATGTTGTCTGAACCGGGTCCACGCTGGAAATGTCAGACTTGATTACGGCGTTCCTCCGGAAACCGTACCGCCTCCACAAGCGTTGCCCCTCTGGAGTAACAGCCGGATGAAAACCGGGGTCAAGCTCTGAGAATCGGCCTCCGCAACATTGGCTCAAAGACAAATTCTCTTCATTGCTTTATATGTCCCCAAACTGGTGCCAATGAGATTCGAACTCCTGACCTCCACAATGGGAGTAGGAGTCCTTACCACTTGACCAAGTTTGAAGGACTTTTAGCTTCTTGTTAGCCCCGTTTTTCATATATATTATATATTTTATTCGCCGTTCAAAAAAAAAAAAAAGTAGTCATCTAGTACAAGGAAACAAGGGAGGTGATAATTATGCAGGTCTTATTGATTCCCTTTATGGTATGGATTTATTGCATTTATTTATAGGATGAGCAATAATGTTAACCTAGTCATTTTTGACTAGTTGAGCCACTTAACTTCCCTCAAACATTGGATCAGCATATAATAGTGTAGCATAAATGTTATATATTAAGCAATTGCTAGAGAAGCTTGACTATATGATTATGTTTGTACTTTTTTACTTATTATATATGCCATAGTTGTATCATTAAGTATCATTAATCCACTAGGGTGCTTTAATTAGTGGAAAACTGGAGCATTTGTTGAGCTATTATTTTTCCATTTTGGTGCTTTTAGGATTTATTGAAAGGTTTTACATTTGCTTGAAGGGTGCGTCGTTAATAATGTTTGCACCTTAAGCTTACTTTTGCACATTTTTGTCAATCAGAAAAGCATTTGCTGATATTTGAAATTTGGATCCTATCTTATGGATTAATGTCTGCCATGACTTAAATAAAAGTTTGAATGCCACTTAGCCTCATTGGAAAATGTATTTAAGGTTTTGACATGATGATTTCATTGTTACTAATAAATACAGTAACCAAATGCCTCAACCCTGCTAAAATCTAGTAAGATTTCGCAACAAACCTGAATATTTTGACTATGATCATGTGGAACATTATTATTATTATAAAAGCCATTGTTTGTGGGTTCTTAAAGATCACTATAGTAAAGTTCCCAAGCATCTTGATTTTACAATCTAGCAAATCAATTAGCGCTATCTACAAAGTGTCTTAACTAATTAAGCTGGGATTAGGTGGATTCTATAGCAGATGCATTAAGCGTCCTTTTGTGTTGTACGTATGCAATGCAATTGATACTAAAATAGGTCTTAGGTGTCAAAATTTGTTCCTTCAATTAACAATAATAGCATTTATGACATTGTACATACCCTTGTAAGAATTACATAGATCATGACACCATTTATATGTTGCTCGTCACAAATCATTGTAATTGAAATAATCATAATGTTTATCATAAGCTGTAACTAAAACTATATCACATGGTTTCATCCTCTAATTAAATATACGAAAATCAAATTGCTGGAAAATAAACAAAAAAATAATAATATAAAAAGAAAACAAATACAAAAATCAAATAACTTAATTAGTGCCTATGAAAATAATTAGCCCCTTAGAAAGTACTAAAATTTGTTTTGAATTGAAAAATTGAAGTCAGAAAAATCTTCATCCTCATGCACAAATTAATGTGAGGCCTTGCAACCATAGTTAGACCGCCAACGATTCAATTAGTATATGAGAAAGTGTTACTATTATCGAAACTAGTTTTTGAATTTGAATTTAGTTATATCCATCTAAGTGGTGCTATGGCAACAAGAACAAAGTTTTATTTGTAGCATGGTGTTAAGACAGTGATTTCATGCAAGAAATTATTGTTCAAATCCAACTAAGGGTATTAATGTCAATATCAATAGTAAGAGCATTGGGTATGTGTGTGTATCACTGAAACATTCCCCAAAAGTATTTGTTGGAATGAGGGTATTAAATTACCATGAGGGAGTATACATGAAAGGACATGAGTACATGCCCTACCACTAACTATGAAATATTCCCTAAGAATATATGTATATATACACTCTAAGTATTATAATATTTTCCTTTTCCTAGAAGGGAAGTAGAAAACTTTAGTTTGATTTTTGAAATTAAACTTACTAATTTTCCAACTTCAAAATCAAACAGAAGTTTGTAAATTCCAAGGAAAATGTCACAACTACATAAAATCGCATAACAAATACTAGAAACAAAAACATGTTCATGTTCAGTGGTAAGAAAATAACACTCGTTATATGTTTGTTTCGCACAAAAAGGATTTGCTCATGAAACCCTCAAGCTTCTGCCTTTTGTCATCTCCATTATAGTTTTAGGGACTGTTGTTGCATCGTTGGTTCGTTGCTATATGTACGAGCCTTAACATTTAAAAAGACTAAGTGAGCGGTTTTCATTTTTGAGGATATTAAGTTCACTCAAAAGCATGTTTTTTGAATTAGATTTTATCCGAGGTATGTTGTGCAACCGTGGTATCAAAGTTCAAAAGTTTAATGCCTGACATGAACGTCATAGATGTGAATTCATTTCTCAACACATGACTTCACCAATACTATTGTGATTTGTGGTTTTTACATGATCTTACTCAATATAATTGCGATTTACTAAAACTCTTAGTTCTATATAATCTAATGAGACTTTCAATATAGGTACAAATAATGGTACCTCCATTAAAGCCATTATTTGTGTTTTAGAATTTAGGGTTCTGCAGTCCCATCTGTTTAAACAGAAGTCCATCTACTAATTAACCCCTTATAGGTTAATTCCTCTTATTAAGTTCTGTGTTTCGTTTGTTGTTAGGATTGATCGATATGAGCTGTAAACAGGTATTAAATAAATAGGAATGTAATTGGCTAAAAACTGACCATTAGGTCTTTTATTTTTCTGTTATGCATGAAGATACTATATGCAGTTCAAGTACTTTTAAAAGGGGAAACTTCAATGATGTTGCTTTAGGAATTTGAAAACCTCCTATCGCCCCTTTTGTCGTTGGTCACTTGGTCATTTAGGAAAAACATCAATGATGTAATTGGCAATTTGGAATCTGTCAACAGATTGAATCTTTAGTGGGTCTAGTCAGCAGTAAAAATAGAATGAAGAAGTATGATTTTGTGTTACATATTTTGGGATATGGGCTTGACAACTGTATGTACTAGATAAATGTAGAAACTAAACAAGTGACAAAAATATTACTCCAAAAAAGTTAATAATTCTTTTTGCCAAAAGGTACCTAACAATTTCTCATCCATTGATAATAAGGGTTTCATCCCCCCTAATTATAAAGTCCCAATACAAAAATCCATAATCAGTACACAAAACTTCTACGACACATTTTTCTAGGATTTGAGCTCGGATAAACACTACATCGGTACCGAGATTCATCAATTATTGAAAAGTGAGGGTTGGATTAGTAATCTGCAAAAATTTAAAGCCATAGTTTCAACCCATTATAAATCTTACAATAGTCTTGTGATCTTGGAACTTATAAGTGAAAGATGGCACAACTCTTCTTTCAACAAAAAAAAATTTGACTACAATGTTTTGAAGTATCAGCCTCAACAACCTTTTTTGGGTGTTTGATGGTTTTTGATGTTTTCGTAAGTGATGATACATACAAGATGGTTAGTTGTTCTAGTGAGAAAAAGATGACCTCTAAATTGACATAATATTTTGGAGATATGCATTGCCACAAAAGACCTGTACCACTAGATAGAGGGCCTTAGGAGAGCCGGAGCGGTAGGAGTCTCATTAGTAATGTATGATGATACATACAAGATGGTGAGTTGTTCTAGTGAGAAAAAGATGACCTCTAAATTGACATAATATTTTGGAGATATGCATTGCCACAAAAGACCTGTACCACTAGAGGGCCTTAGGAGAGCCGGAGAGGTAGGAGTCTCATTAGTAATGTATGATGATACATACAAGATGGTGAGTTGTTCTAGTGAGAAAAAGATGACCTCTAAATTGACATATATTTTGGAGATATGCATTGCCACAAAAGACCTGTACCACTAGAGGGCCTTAGGAGAGCCGGAGAGGTAGGAGTCTCATTAATAATGTAACGCTAGATGCTCTAAACGAACCAAGGCTCAACCAGTACTAAGAACACGAGGGATAGCATGATGCATCATTTGGCAAATGGACCATAACTCAAGTCTCTTAACTTGTTAGATAACTCAAATGCACATAGAAATACCATATATTTGTTTAAGGACCACAATTCAAGTCTCCTAGGAGTGAAATAATCATCACTAAAATAATAAATGAGTCTCTTCAGGCTGAATTAATCAAACAACCTCTTATGTGAATAATGAAAACTCACTTATGAGGTAATTTGTGAAGGAACTAAGGCACAAGAGATCTAAAGAATCACATTCTTAAATTTCAAACTTGGAGGATATGTGCAACTTTATGATCCCATAAATGGTGATTTTTCTCTTTAGATAACTAAAACCATAATGGAGTCCATAATTGAGGAGTGATTTAAGTGTCCTAGTCCTCAATAGATCATTAACATGAGGAGTGGCATGAGTCTCTGTAGTCTTGCGAGCATCACAAGAGTAGTTACCCAAGGCAATAGGAGTAAACAAAAGAAACAAGATCTCTAGAATGATTCCTATGTGTATGACTACACCACATAAGGCGTTGTCAAGAAAAACACCTTGAATGTCATGCTTGTGATGTGGGAGTCGTAAGCGAGTGATTATCACCTCACAATTTCCAATTATGCAATTAGTCATATTGGTTTAGGGGGTTCCAAAATAGATAAGTTATTAAGAATAATGGAGTGGTTGCACTAAAAAGAGAAAAACAAGAATCTACTTCTACATGCACACGACATTGGTTTGGATCGTGCACCATTAGAAGCTAAAGGTAGTGTTGGGTTTTGTGGAGTCTCTGACCGGCTCCAACCCTAATAAGGTTAAATCAGGTACGTTGCCTAATTTATGTTTACTAGTCCCAAAGTTATTTACCCTATTATTGTATTGTATATAGATGAGTAGGGCATTGTAATTCCCTGGGCACCTGAATATTAAAATCCTAGTTGTAGCAAGTGGACGTAGGTCATATTAGACCGGACCACTATAAATTAATCTCATGTGTTCTATTTCTCCTTTTGAATTATGTTTTGTGTGGGTGATTGTTTGGTTGTGATTTGTGATCCATAGATACCTAACATGTACGAGGTATGTATGCATAATACAAATGATTGTGGTGGAGTGTAGACACTATAGAAGGCACTAGTTCTGTTAGGGTGTAAGGGTTTTGTTATTTGGGTAAGGTGGGACGGATGTCATGTCACAATCGCAAAACTTGGGATTTTAAATCTTCAAACAATGCTCTAAAAATGCAGCATTTCAAATATCACACCAAGCAAAAAAGGAAACTTATAAAAGCTTCAAAATAACTTGTGCTACTTTAAGGCATTTGTAAGAGATTCATTTGATCAAGATTGTTCGTTAAAGACATGGAGCCTCGTATTAAAGAAGTTCCTCATTTGTGTCATCGAGGTTGCCTTTAGAGAAACTAGCATGATTCGAAGTGTTTCTCATTCTTCTTCGAGTGTTGCCATTACATTATCCAACTCTTCTCATAGGCTTAGCTCAGCTAAACAATTTAAGCTGTGATCTAAATGACACAACTAGCCCCAATTCTGCCCATTAGTACATGATACTGGCACCTCTTTTTTGCCAAGATCCATCAGAGTGCGGTGAGGCCTATGCTTCTCTATTTGACATTAAAGGGAGGCACAACTCGGGCTGTATACGATGAAAGCCAACATGTATATCTTTGTTTTTTTTCCCTTTTGTAATTCTTTTTCCTGATATGAGATGTGTGACATGACAAATGATAAAGTTTGCTTTTTTATGGCATTGTTTTGTAACTCCTCAGTATTCACATCTCTACACTGTACACTCATTATATTTTTATGGATTTTCAGTCGGATGAGGAACGAGTTCAAGCTCGGATACCACCATAAACACCAAAGGGAACTTCGGAATCAGACACTGGGAGTGAGCACACCCATGGGATCGTCACCAAGAAACATCAAAGGTCCAAACATGAGGTTCACCATGGTAACAAGGGAGTTATCCTGCAACATAACAGTAATAGGGGAGCCCGCGTATGCTTCAAGCCTTTAATAACAAGTAGATTTGGATTGGGACTTTAAAGCCAGCAAAGGAGAGGACACAATGGCATACGATTCCACCGCCCTTAAATTCAGGAATGGGAATGTTAATTGCATGATTATCCACCAAAAAAACCATCTTAAACATGATTAGCGACTGTTCTCATACCCTTCAAAACTTTGAAATTACATAAACACCCAATGGAGCAGCAACTGTTCTACTTGGTGAGAGTGTCAAAACAGTAAATTAGTTGAGTTACTAATTCAAGACACATTAATGAGGATCTGGAGATTTAGGAATTGTTTCTTTAAAAGCAGACAAAGTTTTGTTTTCAGTCGGGGATGGAATAACTCGCGAGGGTACTAGACGGCCTACACTCTCGAGTGGGCTCACTTTCTTGTCACACAAGCACCTAGATGACATCGGCTTCTATTCTTTTAATTATTCATGTAATGGTTTGTACAAACCAATCTGAAAGTGGTATTTTTGTTAGGTTAGCTGTTAATGTTTCAGTAGTTAAGGGTAGTAATGCAGTTTAGTCAAGGTGGTGAAGCCTGGAAGGAGATGATGAAGATGTTCACTGGAGTAGTTCAATGAAATTTTGGTATTTGAAACAAAGAGATTAGTTAAATGTATCTCATCCCTTTAATTTTTTAAAAATTATGTACTCTTTCTGGAAATGTTAAATTGGAGAAATCATTTTCATCGATTTTATTATTGATGTAACAACCGAGAGTGGTACAAGTAAAAACCGAGAATGAAGGTTAGAGTAAATGTTATATGTTTGTCATAATCCTTGTTTTAAATTCTTCATTTATCTGCTGCATAATTAGTTTGTCAATCTCTCATATAGTCATATGCATGACTTGGAATGAATAGATTATGATAAACGAAATAATTGTTATTTCTATTGATTTTGTTTTAACCTTATTACAAGTAAACAAAAGATTAAGAACTTTATAAAAAAATTAAATAAATAAAGTTAAAGCTTTAAATCATTGAAAGGATAAGTTTGCTGCATTATAACCCCATAAAGAAAGATAAGAGTCGTGTTAGGATTGAGATAAGATGGTGATAACAACAGTCCAAAATGATTTATCAAGATACGTCATCCATATACATCTTTTGATTAAACAGAATAAGCTTTCCAAATTAAATTGAAAACGCAATTTATAAACATCTTTTACATTTTATGTTATTCGTGTAAGCAATAAAAACAGGATAAATCATTTTTACTTAGGAAATCCGTTGAAAATCATTTTTAAATTGAAAATTCTCATTATTAAACTAGGAAATCCGTTGTTAATATTTTTACTTAGGTAAATATGATATTATGCAAGTCTTTAAATATATATATATATATATATATAGGGAAAAGGATTAAATGTTAACACTTGTTTATTGCGATAACCCATTAACCCAACTAATGGTCCACAGCAAACAACGTCATCATTGTAACTTAGAGTTACAGTGGTAAAACTAGTGCTCCAAAACGAACGTTAAATTTTTTTTTAAAAAAAATATAGCAAGACTATACTCAAATTAAAGATATTAAAACGATCTATTTAATGGTGTAATTTGTTAAAAA
>BJCO01828096.1:2325-14204 GCA_018326465.1 Flaveria floridana | reverse complement strand
CCTCTCCCTCTCCCTCTCCCTCTCACTCCCTCTCTCTCTCTCTCCCTCTCTCCCTCCCTCTCTTCCTCCTCTCTCTCACTCTCTCTCCCCCTCTCTCTCTCCCTCTCTCCCTCCCCGACTAACGGTGGATGTTGTGGCAACCAAGGGGTGCGATCTCGGTATGGCAGAGGGGAGGGGTTGCGACTATCAGCGCGGCGAAGGATAGAGCGGCGGAGGACGGGCGGGCGGAGGAGGGGCCGCCGGTTGTTTATGCTCTCAGAGGATGGGTTTAGGTTAGGTGGTGTTCTGGAAGAGCTGTGAAGAAGTTTGAAGACATAAAACCACATCTGTATCGGGAAGAGGCTGTGAAGACCTTTTTTTAATAAAAGGTCTTCCAAAAAACAAACAATCTGCAAACAATAACGTCTGCGCGTGGTATGCGCCGCACAGACAAAAGAAGATCAGGAAGAGCTTTTGAAGAAAAACAAACACCGCCTTACTCTTTTTCTATCTCAGGGCTCTTACTCTCTCTCTTTCCCTATAAAAGTTGAACTTATAAAGGACCTGTTGTAAATGGATAGGGGAAGGGGGTGATTTTATGAAGGCAAGGTTAGTGGGTTGTATCGTTGGAGGCGACGCCAGTGGTAGTGGGTTGTGGTGTTTGAGTCGACGACGGGCAGTGGTGGGTTGTGGTGTTTGAGTCGATGACCGGCGTTGATGGGTAGTGGGTTTGAGTTGATAACTGGTGGCGGTGGGTTGTGGTGTTTGAGTCGACGACTGATGGTGGTGGGTTGTGGTGTTTGAATCGACAAACGACGGTGGTGGGTTGTGGGTTTGAATCGACGACAGACGATGGTGCGTTGTGGTGTTTGAGTCGACGACCGACGGTAGTGGGTTGTGGTGTTTGAATCGATAATTAGCAGTGGTAGGTGTGGTGGACCGGTTATTGAGGTCCGATGGGATTAGTGGTGGCTGGTGGGTCGTTGGCAGGGTGATCAACATAGGTTAAAAGAGGGGAAATAAGATGGTGGGATGGATCCCACTTCGTTACCTATATTACAATTTTTAATTTAATAATATCTTTGACTAATTTCAACAAAGGGTAATTTTGTCCTTTCACGTACACTTAACAGAAAAAGATAATGGCATTCATGACAAGGACCATTTGTGTAACGTTTTTTCAAACGATTGGACCGACCTTATAGTTTTTTTAAAATAGGAGACTGAAAGTAAAAACAAGCCTAACCACATGGACTTTTAATGTAATTAACTCTAATTATAATATAATCATATTCAAAAACAACTTCTAATTTCTCTAAAGATCTTTATCCTTTTCCCCGAGTCACTTTTCTCTTGGATATCATAATAAGTGAGTATTAGCAATGTGGGGCTAGCACACTTGGTAGAGGCTTTGCCTCTTAGAGAGGAGCTTCTGGGTTCAAACCCAGACATGGTATAACTTGATGTAATTTAAGAATAAGAGTAGGATAGATTATCGTTCAAAAAAATGAGTATTAAATAGCTTCCATGATTACCTTGTGGCCATTGTTGGAAAACACAAAATAGGAGCCCTCCCAATTTTGCCATGCACGTCTAAGTTGATGTTACACCATCATGTCCGCATAGTCATTAGTGGGAGTTTTTTTCCAAGAAGGTGTGGATGATAAAAATATTTACTAAAACGGGTGATTGTAAAAATATTTATCAAAATCGGTTATAACTAATTTATTTATTACTTTATTATATCAAAAAGAAAGAACAATTACTCCCTGCTCAAACAGACGATTCAGTTACCTTCTATGATGTTCTAAACATATCTTTGATCATCAACCCCTTCAAGAAAAATTCACTCAAGAATACATGGACATAGAAAATGTTAGTTCTTCACGTCAACGATTCGTTCTTTAATCACAACGTCAACGATTTTGATCGGGCCTATTTTGCCATCAACGAGTTCGTTCGGTTTTTGCTGAAAATGATTTTGCTCAATGGTTCATAATCCGAAAAGGTTCGATCCGTATGGTTTTCCGTAAAGATATTTGTAAGGTTTTTGTAAAAATTCTATATCTATCATGGATGTTTTCGTAAGCTTTGATTTTTTTATACACTATATATTTGTTTCGGGATGATGTTGATGATTTGGATGATGTGTTAGTCATTTTAATATCCATTTTAAATGTAGAATGCATAGTACTGTCGAGTATTATCAATAGCATTATTGTTCATTCCTTGTTTTGATATTCAAATAATCTTTATTTTAATATAATACATGTTAATATCTCTTTTACATATTTGTTTGATTCCTTTTTATGAGATGTAATTTTTCTTTATCGTAATATCAATATCTCTTTTTGGTCAGAAAGAATGGGGTTAATGCAATATCAGACATAATTCAAAAATGAGGATTTTAACACATTTTCTCAAATTGTTGTTGTAAACAATGATGATGTGGATGATGTGTTAGAAGATGGAATTGGAGATGAAACTGATACCGCTATGGATGATGTGTTAGAAGAAGATGAATTTGGAGATGAGACCCGAGCTAAAAAAGATGAAGCATCACATGGTAATATTCAAGTGCCTTCAACTTATACAAATTTTGAGGAAACTAATTTGAATACTGATGAGAATTAGGTGATGTCTTATTGTGAGAGTAGCAATGACTTCAATCGTGAGTTGGGAAAAGATTCGTTTAAGGACAAAGAAGAATTTACTAGTGTAGTTAAACTCTATACCATCAAGGCACATAAACATTTTGAGGTTGTCGAATCACGACCAACCACTTAGTGTATAAAATGCAAGTTATATGTACAAGGTTGCAAATGGCAACTTCGTGCAAGTAAACGTAAGCATAGCGGAACTTTTGAAATCACAAAGTATATTGGTCCACATACTTGTTTGCGTTATAAGATTACTCAAGACCATCCTTACGAAATGGAATGGACATTAAAGAAGGGAAAAGGACTCTCCAATGCGGCATTTGTAAACAACGTGGTCACAATCGAGCTACATGTCCCTCCAAGCCTAGAAAAATGGATGCTTAAGCGGATTGAGTTGTCTTTTTTGTTTCTATTTAGTTTGTATTTAATGTTGAGACCGTTAGCGAGTTCTCTTTGTTTGACTTAAATTTAGTTTTTATTTGATATGAATATTGTCAAAGCTTACTGCTAGTTTAGCTCTTCTCTTAAATATATATTGTTTCAATCTATTCGTTGAGTCTAACACTTTTATAGTGATATGAAGATTGTTAAATTTTGATTTCTTTATAATGAGAAATGATGGTAAAATGAAATTCATGTACCTGTTGTGATTGCTTTGAAATTATAATAAACTAGTAAAAAGCCCCCGCGCGATGCGGCGGGTCTTCTTACCTTATTAAAAACTCCATCTTACAGGAGTTGCTTCCAACTTCATACGACACAAAATAATACGTGAAAGATTTTATGTATTTAGTTTATCTACATAATGAACAATACATAGGAGAACATTGTAGCTAATTTATGATTTTTTTCATAGGTGGCTAAAAACAATATAGCAAAAGAGCTCGTATTGTCCTCATCTACATGTAGTTGCAAAAAGTGTTGTGGCTGGGGAACTTTTAGGATCTGCAGTGAAAAAATATGTTAGATGTTTTAATAACGATTTTATAACGTTTTTATAGCAAAGTAATATAATAAACGCGCGAAGACCAAAATGAAAGGTGTTTGAAAGTTTATTACGATGTTTGCGGTAGACTTACTTTTATAGCTTTTTACATTGGTTGGCAAAAAAGGGCAAAAGATACATGTACCACATTTAACCTGGTGTAGCTGTTTCGGCCTTTTTTGCGATGTACCTGTCTCTGTAAATTATACCAAAGAAAATGGAAAAGAAAGACCAGTCAGTATGTATTTGATGCAAGTGTTTTTTAGAAATTAAGAATGTGTTTACGCACCTGGTGAATGCTCTCGAGGTCTTTTTGGTTGTTTTGCCGAAGGTGTTTCTGGTTGTGATATAGTTGTGTTGATTTCTGTCATAGGAAGAGACCTTGCTGATTGAAAAACTCTTGAGACACATATATTGTTCAAATTTGAATGCTAGTCTCATAAAATTTAGTGTATCATCTTATTTCCATAATGCATTAAGTTTATTATTAATATATAAAACATATGATACAATCATTCGCGCAGATGATGTCAGGTAAGATTTTTGGATCTGTGAACCCGCGTGTTACCACCATATCGAAGCAGCTAATTTCCAGAATATCAGTCATGGCCTCGTTGTAGAACACAACCTCAGCAGACCCTGTTTTATCTTCAATTGTGATGTTCACACAGTATCTGTGTTGAAAGGGCATCAAACTACTCAAATGAAAAAGGGAATTGGTATCTAATTGCAAACATTTCGTATTTGCTATTATTAGTAGATGTTGATCCTCAACATAAGAGTCTTAAATTTTGGCAAAAACAAATGTTGTTGCTCATTTTTGCTACTATGAATATAAGTGGACCTTCAGCACAGGAGTCTTAAATATTTAGGGAACAGGAAATTAGTTTAATGAGTAAATAATAAATGTAAATACCAGAAATATGTACGTGAGTGAGTGTACCGTGATCAGTTGGCTTACCTATAGCTTGGTGCAGGAATTTCATCATGAGTACCGCACACCCAAACTGATCTTCTAGTTTCATCTTTTTCCTTTAGCGCCGGCTTTGTGCATTCTGAACATGACAGATAGTACCATGTGCGATATGCGTGTATGTCGGTGATCGTTGCAAGACATGTAAACCTTGTTCGCTGCAGTTATGAGAAGTTAGAGGATTTATTCTAATGATATATATGTGACAGCTTTAAGTTAGCTAAACATATATACCATGTGATCGTGTGGATTTTTCATAAGGAGTTCAGCTATTGTTATTATATTTTCATTAATGCTTGCTGGGTCCTGTGAAGAACGAAAAGATGTTGCCTTTCGTATGTTCTTAAATCTGGACATAGATTAAAGATCAATATATAGTGGTTAGGATAACATATAAAAATATATATCTAAGAGGCTTGTAGAAATAACCTCTCAATGATGGCATGCAGATTTGGAATTGGAGGATTTATAGTAGCAGTTGTTGCATTGGTCGATCCAAGCTGAAACGCCTCTGAAAAACTGATTATGTTTCATGTGAGTAACTATTATTTCATCGTTTGATATTGTTGTTAATATACCTTCGTATTTTGTGACAACCATCGCTGTTAGCGCTAAGATCTGGTTAAGAGCATTTTCTCGATCAAAAGCCAAAGCCTTTTCCTCCCATAAGGTAACAAAAATAACATTTTCCCTTTTCAATATCAATATGTTAGTAAATGTATGAGAAATAATCTTGTAGTTAAAATTTCATACATGTCATCTTGAATTGTCACTTTCAGCCTGGTTCTTTCAGCTGCATGTATCACGTGTGAAACACTCTCAACACGACCGATGTAATCTATTAGTAAGAAATGTGTCAGGTTGGTGTCTTATGTTATTGTTTAAAATGTGATTATTTGTCCAGGTGGGCATATATTAACCTGTGAGTGAGCTGCCTCTGGGCCAACGATCTTTCAAAATGTCGTATGTAACAAAGTTGTAATAGTAGCTCGGTATGTTTCTATCAGATATTGCTGTGAAAACAGTTCGCCTTCCTATTTTAATCGAAACCTTATGGGAGACGACTCGCATATATGTTCTTGCTGGCACAGGTGTGTATTTGGTGATAATGTAGCATGCTTGTAGGCTAATGATTGAGTCAAAATAAGACTCTTCATTCAAGTCAGCAACGGCCTCTATCGCGTCTCCCTTACATGAAAGAACGATTTTTCAGTAGAAGTTAGCACATAAATACATTATAATAAGCAAGTAAAAGCAGGAATACTCACAAAAGTGTCCACAAACAGATAGGATAACTCATGTATTTGTGAGTATGGCTTCCATTTTCTTATTATTCTAACCTCGATCGCCGCAGGAAATTTTGATGTGTCTATTTCAGCTATACGCTTTGAAGCCATTATACTGCAGCAGTTAAAACTGTTACAAATGTATGAGTTATGTTAAAACAAAAACATATAGTAAACATTGAACTATACATGGAGATAAAATATACACTGTAAAATATTTCTAAGGATGTTTAATTTCTTCTAAAAAATCAGAGTATACTATGTTTTTTGTCATGTTAGGTTCTTTATTTTCTTGGGGAACAATAAGAACTTTCAGTGCCTGAGGTGAGGTAGCTCTCGAGAAGACGACATAAAGTTGTCCGTGGCTAAAAACGGGTTGTGGGAAGTAAACGCCTATCTTATTTAGTGATTGGCCATGGCTTTTATTTATTGTCATCGCGTAACATAACTTAAAAGGAAGTTGTTTTCTTTTAAATACGAATGGTAGTTCTTTGTCTGTGTACGTTAGGCAAATGCGTGGTAGGTATACACGGCGACCCGTTGCTATTCCAGTTATCACCTGTGCCTCAACAACTTTATGCAATAGCTGAGTGATTATTCGCCTAGTACCATTACATAGGCCTGCTGTTTGATTTATATTACGTAGCAATATAATTGGAGCGTTTACCTTCAATTCAAGTCGATGGGTTGGGAGACCATTAAAATTTAAAATGTTAAGGTATTCTGTCGGGTAAAGTATTTCAGTATCCCCATGAGAACCTGCAAGAGGTGTTATCGAATCTGAACTAAGGTAAGTGACACTATTACCTGAGGTCATATTAAGAACTAATGTGTTTATCTCATCAGCCGTTTCATTTTTAGGGCAAACAATAACTTTTTGAGAAAGCATTATAGCTGATGGATTATCAAGTGTGGTATGATCATAGATAAAGTGTATTAGTTCTATAAGGGCATCGTTATGAAAGGGTATTGTAAACTCTAATGGTATCTGAATATTCTTAGAATTTTGTGGATCTTCCTTATCAGGTGTACCTATTGTTCCATCACCCACATTTAGTAACCATGTCGAGAAAGCTATGATGTTAGCTATATATGTTGGATCTAGGTTTGGTTTTCTTAAGCACATATTTTCGGTTAATTTATAGAGCTTGAAATAACGCCATAGATATGACCTAGGAAGCGATGAAGCTATGATTAAAGATTTGGAGGCCTTAGGTTTTATTGGAAGCGTTTGTCGAAAATCACCACCTAATAATAATGATTTGCCTCAAAACATTTACGATCATTCATAGGCGCCTCATCCCAAATAATAAGAGAAGTTTCAGCTAATAGTTACGCGACATGTGTATTTTTTTAATATAACAGAGTGACTCATCTGTTAAATCTAAAGGAATTTTAAATCGAGAATGAGCGGTTCTGCCAGATGGTAATAACAAAGAGGCAATGCCAGATGCTGCCACAGCGAGAACAATTTTTCCTTGTGCGCGTAACGCAGAGATGATCGTCGTCCGTAGAAATGTTTTACCCGTACCACCGTGGCCGTATACAAAGAGCAGAACCTGGTTATTAGATACAACCATATTTGTAACAAACATGTAGACTTCTTTTTGTTATGGATTTAGTTGTTGTCGGAGCGCCTCATGCTCAACTTTAAGTTTTTTTCTGTCGTAATTTTTCTCTTCCAATACTAACTTGTTCCTTAAATCTAAAAGTAGATCTGATTGTGGTAGTGGTAGGCCGAATTCCGATAAGGATGATGGGTTAGCAACAGAGTTGAGTAAGAGCTCGATTTCGTAAAGTACGTATTGTTTCATCTCTTCCTCATTCAAAATGCCGTAGCTATGTATAAGGTCGTCGGCCATTTTACGCCATTCTGTGCTCCATAATTCTTTGGATTTGATATTTCACAGAAGAGAAGCATATGAATAAATAGTAATCGTAATTCAGAAGAGGTAGCCCATGTCGTAGCCTCTTCAAACGTATGTAGCCACTCATTATTATCCTCAAGTAACCCGAGCCTCTCACATGCAGCGCGGAACATAGGTTGTGTTTCACCAGCAATAGTTCGTATATCTTTAAATGATTGACAACCTCATTGATGAGTTAACAACAAACGTAAGTAGAATGTCTCCCCATGTAACAGCCCAACGTAACCGCACCATGATATTGTCCGCTTTGGCTAGGACGAACCACCATCGCCTCATGGTTTTGTTTTCACCTGAACCGGGACGTACCACCATCGCCCAGGCAAAACGCGTCACTATGGGGAAGGTCTCAAGCCCCTTATAAAGAAGCATTCGTTCTCCTTACCAACCAATGTGGGATGTTACAATCCACCCCTCTTAGGGAGCCCAGCGTCCTCGCTGGCACACTGGCCCGACCCAGGCTCTGATACCATGTGTAACAGCCCAACGTAACCGCACCATGATATTGTCCGCTTTGGCCGGGACGAACCACCATCGCCTCACGGTTTTGTTTTCACCTGAATCGGGACGTACCACCATCGCCCAGGCAAAACGCGTCACTGTGGGGAAGGTCTCAAGCCCCTTATAAAGAAGCATTCGTTCTCCTTCCCAACCAATATGGGATGTTACACCCCACAACTGGGATGTATGTATATTAGTCTACCAATTGTTGGTGTTCTATTAGTTTCTCTTCTCACCCAACATTTTCCTGCGTGGTCCCATCTGTAGTCAGAAAGGTAATCAATGTAACGAAGATGACGCCCTTTAACATCACTTTGATTATTCCAAAGCCATTCAGTCAATGTTGTTTTCCTTGTAAATGGATTTGTTACTATTTTGTCCAGTCATTCATTGTCTTTGAAGTTTATGTTCTGCATATTCTCTAGGTTACAACTAATACTTGAACAGGTGGATTTCTTGAATGAATTAGGAAATTAAAAATTCTTCAAGCGGCCTCATGAGGAAAAATAAATCTGCCATCAACAAAGTTCTTTATCTCATCAATTTCATAAATGTGTCCATCTTGTGTATTCTCGGATGGGTATGTTCTTGTAATTCGAAAGCGAATGCGGTCAGCTCCTTTTGTGATACATTTAAATAGGTATTTAATCATCATACTCCAGCCACAATATTCAACGTTAATATGAGCTTGATAATGAAGGCATAGTGCTTTGTTATATGGCACACCGTAGGCGTTATCTAGTTTAATCCCATTCTTGACCATGAAATTTCCTTTTGATCGTCTTCTGTAATGTGTGTATCCATTCTTGTCAAATACGGTTTCCGATTCATAGTCTTTAGGAAAACTCTTTTTGCATAAACCGTTCGACATGCATGGTGCATTAGGTCTTACAATACCACAGGGGCCATGCATCATGAGATTCGTTATAACTTTATAAAGCTCGGGCTCATCGATAGGATTTGGAATTTCAGCAGATATATAGTTCTCAATCTGATCGGCTGTTTTTATCCTAAACGACTCACTGACCCATAACAACATATGGCAATGAGATAAGCCTCTCTTCTGAAACTCTATCGTGTAAAGGTCTACATTAAATTGACGTAAAAGAAAGTTTAATACGCTACACACACAAAAGTAAACAGTAAACATAAATGAATGTTGAATATATTTACAAATTGACCTCCTATGACATATCCAAATGGCTTTCTGGTCCTCGAGAAGTTAAGAAGTGAAGCAACTTTAACCTGAAAGATTCTGGCAATGATATCCGGACGATCTTGTGCCTTGAGCGATGGATATGATGTTAGGTATTTTACAATCTCTGGCCATTTAACGTTGCATGTAAATGTGATAAAATATTGTGGATTTACATGAAGTCTACATATAGCTAGAGCATCCTGATAATGTTTATACATATATCTTGGGCCACCGGTAAAAGTTGATGGTAAAATAGTTCTTTTCCCGACGTCGCGTCCCTCAGTATCGCCTCGAAGAATTGCATCATGAATACCCTGAAGATATTCACATCTAAAAAGGTTTTGGTTCTGCCTTACATAGTCTAGACGATTTTGCTCAATACAAACATACGCGTCCACTAAAAATTGCTGGAAAAGACGACCGCCTCTTAATAGCAACGTATATGACCCTAAACGATCATGTAGTCGATAACTGTAGAACATATTCATCGTTAGATGTCTATCTCTAGCCCTTCCCTCTACCTGCAAACGCAAGCTAGAAGACCATCCACTTTCACCATAGATAAATAATAAAGGGTATTATAACGACATGTATAATGGATGCATTTTGTTTACTCGTTGTGGACCATCATTCCTATGTCGTATAATAATGTCGAAATCTTTGGCTAAACTTTCTTCCTCATATACTATTGCACCAATAGATCCTCTACTTGGTATGTCATAGGATAAGTCATTATGAGGATTATATAAGCAAACACTAAAGCTAGGCACATCCACTGTGTGGCACAAATCTCTAGCCGTACGGAAAAGCCTAACTAATTCATTACAATCCTCTAAGGTAGAAAGAAGAAGGTTGACGATTTCAGGTTGAAGTTGTATACAGTTTGTGTCACCGAAGAAACGAAGCCTATTAGAAATCTCATTTTCAGTATCGTATATATACATTTGCAAAAAACGGGGTCTTTCATTTGGTGGAGGACATAACTGCCTATCCAATGATGCACTTGACCCTCAATCCTGAAAACATACGGACCAAAACCATCGTTAATGGAATCGTCAATCTTTACACCGAACGATGTCATCGAGAACATGTTGTTGTAAGCACGTATGTTGTCAATGAAATGAGATTGCTCAAAAAGATGTTTGATTATCATAGGCGGCTCATTCAGATGACTAAGTCTAACTCGACCTCCCTTACAACATTGATTATACCTCACACGACCGCTACATGATACAGAAACGATATGTTCTTCATACCAAAAAATAGCACGACAATATTTACAAACATAATTACAGTCACCGCTGTTTACATAAAGTGGTGAGCTGGATGAGGAAGAAGAAAGCAAGAATGAGGAGGTAGCAGCCTGTGAAATTGAGGAGGACATTTGAAATATCACGTAAAGTGTCTGCAAGAGCAAAAGTTAACATAAATGGCACTCATATAACCTGGCATAATCTACTTTTTTCCATGATATGCACAGCCTGTTCACTTAGCCTCATATTAGGCAAAGATTTCCTCTTTTTTTTCAAACAACGCGCAAAGGACCTAAATACCGTTATGAATAGGTAAAGGCAAAAGTGACATTAACATATTAAGAAGAAAAGAAAAATAAAGAAGTGACCCTATAGAATTCGCCCTCAAATTCACTATTCAACTATTTATAAGGCACGAAAGTCTTCATTTACGATTAACGAACATAGACGAACTTCGAAATACTTTGATCCAAATGCTATAAAACCACCACCTCAGAGAAAAGAGCAGATGGATCCCTCAAATAAAGAAGAAATGTCAACAGGAGAAACCAATGATTTAAAAAATAGAGGCAGACGAAGAGAAAAAGGAGTGTATGTTTGCAAAGAAAGACAGAAAATAGGGCATAAACGTACCTGTAAGAGGTCCGATTGAAACCCTAAAGACACCCCTGTTGATGAAAACAATTCAAAGATGCAGCAACAATAAGGAAGAAGGAGAAGATAGTGAAACACAAATCTACTCACCGACAGGAGCAACACCGAAGATTTATGCGAATCTACAGAGAAAGCCCAAAGAAGAAAGAAGGCGGTGGAATTAGTGGCTACGTCGTAATGACTTATAGGTTAGCATTTCCCTGATTATCAATCTGTAATCGCCTTTGCTTTCGGTTCATGTAGTGTTGTCACCCTCATCGTGTCTTCTGACAGGATCTCAGCCTCTCGTGTTGATCAATTAGATTATGTTTGCAGCGGATTTAGCACATTAATTAGCAATTATATCAAGAACATAAAAGATATTGCAATTAAAAGCATAAACATAGAAAGAGAAGAGTTCTGCGAAACATTAAATGTTCATTACTAAACACGTTTCGGCAATTAAAACAGCATGGTTTACCATCC
>BJCO01828094.1:0-15020 GCA_018326465.1 Flaveria floridana | reverse complement strand
ATTAACTGCCTCTGCCCAGAAAGTAATAGGCAGTTTAGAGTCAGACAACATGGTTCTTGCAATTTCAATAAGTGTCATGTTTCTCCTCTCAACAACTCTGTTTTGCTGAGGAGTCCTGGGAGCACTATATTGTCTTGTAATACCCTTTTCATCATAAAATGTGTTAAGGATTTGGTTCTTGAATTCAATTCCTTAATCACATCTTATGGTCTTGACCTTGTGATCAATTTGATTCTCAACTTTCAGAATGAAATTCTTCAAGATCTCAGGAGTTTCATCCTTAGTTCTAAGGAAGAAAACTCAAGTGAATCTTGTGAAGTCATTTGTGATCACCAAACAGTATGAGGTCCTTCCTAAACTTATTACACTGGTAGAGCCAAAGAGATACATATGTAATAAGTGAAGGGGAGTAGTGATAGAGTTCTAAACCATTGGCTTATGAGACACCAAGTGTTGTTTCCCTTTCATCCATGCAACATAGTTATCATCACTTGTAAACTCTTTCTTTGGCATTCCAGTTACCAAATCATTCTTAATTAGTTTATTCGTGTTCTTAAAATTTATATGGCACATCCTTTTATGCCAAAGGAAAGACTCATCACTATTGGCGTTAGATAGAAAGCAAGAAACTTCTCCTGAGGGGGATGTTTCCTGTAAATCCATCTTATACATGTTCCCTTTCTGAGGTGCTCTAAGCAGGATATGCTCTTGAGGAATGATCACCCCGGGCTTGAGACCAATGCACTCATGCTCAGTAAAGAGCATGTTATATCTCTGGTCACAAAATTGGGATACACTCAGTAAATTGTACCAAAGCTCCTTAACAAAATTTACCTTCTCAATGCTGATCATACCATTTATGACCCTGCCCTTTCCAGTAATGTAACCACCAGCATCTCCTCCAAAACCAACTGGTCCTCCATCAATTTTCTCAAAATTCAAAAGCAAGGAGCCATTGCCTGTCATGTGCCTAGAACAACCACTATCAATTATCCATACATTTTTTTGTCTTCAGCTGTTCTTGCATAATAAAAGGAGAATTAGTTACATTTGGAAACCCAAGCTTCATTGGTCTTGGGCTCTTCAAGTTGAACTGAAGAAAATGCAATAGTAATTGATCCTATACTGGGACTATGGGGATCATTTACTATTGTACATGAAGAATTCTCAGTCACATGGTCTTCCTTTATCTTCCACACCATATTTGGAAGATTAGACTTGACCTTTAAAGCTTCAGAAGTTTTTACAATTCCAAAAGTTTTAGAAACTGACCCTTTGGAATATCTTGCTTTCACTACAGCAAGCTTCAATGCTTCGGAAGCATTCTTTTCTTCCGAGACCAAATTTTCTTCCGAAGGCAATTCTTCACTTGTCTTCATTTTTATTTTGGAGCATCTGAATGAAGCATTGATTTCTTCTAAAGCTTTCTTCTTCTTTCTCTTCTCATAAGTCTTCTTCTTGGTTATGTTGATTGTAGTTTTGGGATTGTAGATACAATCCTTAGCTAGATGAAAAGTACTACCACATATAATACAGTCAAAATGCTTTCTTCTAAGAGTCTTCTTGTGAGTAGAAGACTGAGTTTGATCACTTTCCATCTCCATCCCCATCTTTGAAGATGTTGTGGCAGGCTTCCTAAGGTGAAGCTTGCCTTTGGAGGTGGATGGTTCATGCTGTGTAGCGGTGTTAGACAGCTTCTCAGTCTTCATTCCTTCACAGAGATGAGTTGAACATGTACTTAAACTCTTGGTACTAGAGTTCAAAATTATGTCCTCAGTCTTTCCACCTCAAAACCTACAGAGATAAAGACTTTGGAGTTAAAAGTGGTCTTGATCTCCTAAGCTCTTTTTGATCTTCTTTTTGCTGCTTGGATCAAGTTCTTCCTCTTAGACTTAGTCATCCCTGACTTCTTCCTCTCCTCAAGAGTGTAGTGACTCTTGTTAGGATGATCTTTCTCACTCTTCCCTGATCCATCCTTCACTACCTCCTCTTCATCCTCTTCATCACTTGGATCTATGGATGACAGCTCATCTTGACTAGTGCTACATGTTGGAGATCTTACAGACAATAACGTGTGTAGAGGAGCTATCTCAATAGATCCTAGTCCCTGTTTGTTCTGATAACACACTTTAGAATGTAGGATGATGATATGATGTTCTTGACGGTCTCTTCTTCAAGAACATGCTTCTCTGCCTTGGCTTTGCTGATCACTAGCTTAGCCTAGCACACTGTTAACTTAGTAATGAGATATTTGATCTGAGTCCTGTAGTTGGTATGCTCATGTTTAAGAGTTGAAATGGTTTTCCTTAAGTCTTCTATTTTTAACTTATACTTATTTTCAACTCTTTTGAAATCAGATTTTAATATGTTTAAAGACTCAAGATCAGATCTCATTTCTAAGTTATAGGACCTGTATCTATTAACTTTAGCAATGCATTTTGGGGTACAAAGATGTTCCAATACATTGGCTTCATCCAGATCTGCCATCAGTGCTTGGTTTGGAGACATATCTTCTACCTGGAAACTCCAATCAAAGCCTCATTTTTCAACAACAACTGCAGCTTGCTGCTTGGGCTTCTCAGTATGTGAAGCTCCCTTAGTGTAGTTTGGCTTGGGTTGTGCTTGGCCACCATTTGTCCTGGGTGCCTTGCACTCCCTAGCAAAGTGTCCCATTTGGTTACAGTTGTAACACTTCACTTTGCTTTCCAGCTCAAACTTTCCACTAGATACATTGCTAGGAAACTTTCTCCCTGTCCTCTTGTAGAACTTCTTGGCTCTATGAGTGAGAAGAGCCATTTGTTGAACTATCTCCATGTACTTTAGGTCATCTGGATGGATGAAGTCCAAGTCTTCAAGGGTGAAGAGAAAGTTGTCTATGCTTTTATCATGTGACACAAAGGCATGTGATGAGCTTATCTTTTGGAATGGGCTTCCATGGATGTAGCTCTTATTTGATGTTTCAAGGAAGGTGATGAAAGGGACCTTGGGTCATTTGTCAGGGTAAGATATGAAATGGTGTTGTGGTTCTCTACAATCCCTTTCAACCACATGAAGGGCAGAACTCTGATTGTTAGAGTTACCAGATGGATTTTGCATGTTCATCTCCATCTGGTAACCACTGAGTATGCCATACAACTCAGTAAGAGTGAGGGTCTTGAGATTTTCAGTCCTCTTAATGACCACACAACAGTGTGTCCATTATCTAGGGAGAGAGGATATGAACTTTCTCACGATGTCCCTATTCTCCAGTTTTACTCCAACATCCATCAGAGTATCCACAATCTCAACATACCTGAAGTATTATTAAGTCATGGTTTCACTTGCTTTGAAGGTGAAATTCTCAAACTACTGCTTTAGAAGATCCTTCTTGTTTTCTTTTGCATCAGAAGAACCTTCATACATCAGCTTCACTGCATCCCGGAGCTGCTTGGCAGTCTTGCACTTCTTGAAGCCTCTGTAGAAGGCATTTGGAAGAGTAGTTTAGAGGGCAGTCTTGGCCTTCTGATCTATGTCAATTATTTTTCTATCTTCTTTAGAATAATCAGCCACCTCCTTTGGGATCATGCCACCTCCAGCAACAACTGATGAGGTGCATGGAATATAAGGTCCTTCGGTAACAGACTCCCACATCCTGCTATCTTGTGACTTGATGAAGCCTTCCATTCTTAGGCGCCAAGTATCAAAATCATCAGTAGTGATCAGTGGGGACTTTACCATGATGCCGGTTTCCATATCAGCCTTGGATGCTACCATTTGAGTTGTTAAGTGATTTGTGAGAACTGAGGAGATTAAAGATGGTGAGATCTTATAATCAAGAGCCTAGAATGCTCTGATACCAATTGCAGGACCAGTTAAGGGATGGTCAATACAAACAGTCTTACAAAGAGGAGAGAGTTAGAGCACTTAACAGATCAAATAGTGAATCGGGGATTTAAGAGTTAGGATGCAAAGAACACAAGTAAGTAAAGAGACAGAACTTAAGACAATATATATAAGGTTTTCAAGGATAATGTATATTAATCTCAAGTTCTCTTACAAGAGTTACAATGCATAAGAAATATGTTACAAGACATTGAGATACTTTACAGTACACTCTACAACCGGCCATACTTGGAAAGCCAGTTAGAACATTGAACGACAACAAAATCAATGTAGAGTCAAAAGACAGATTGCCTTTTGACTAGTGACTACGTCATGTCATAGCTCACATCCTAATATTATACAAAAAGGATAAAATACATAAAGTAGAAAGTTACAGGCAATAACCTTAATATAGAGTTACAAAAGCATGGACGTTTTCATTAACTTATGCAAGTTGGTGAGTCTTCAGAGTTGTAGTGGAAAGTTGGTCAGCTTTTGTAAAAGTGCATCAGAGAAAAGCATGTTCTTCTAAGTCTTCGGAAGAAACAGTCTTTACTTCATTAGGCTTCAGAAGACTTTGTCTTTGAAGCTTCGGAAGACTTCATCTTTGGCTTCGGAAGATTTGATCTTTGGCTTCGGAAGACTTTATACTTAAAATATTTCTTGTGCTGAGTATAAAGCTTCCGCAGGAACTTTTAGTTTCGGAAGATTTTATACTTAGCATAGTTCTCATACAAAGTATAAAACTTCTGTAGCAGTTCTACTTGGTACTTTGGTGCATGCATGCAAGAAGCCCTTTGGTTGCTTTGGTTGCATCAGCCTCTATATAAACCTTACATATCTACTCGTTAAGTTAAATAATATATTTAGCATACTTAGTTAACACTCGTGTACTTCTTAATATTATTTGTAGGTGTATTTAATTTATGTTATTGGGAAATCTCGGTTTATTTTTATACAAGTTTATTCGATTTTTAAATCTGGAAATTAAAAAAAATAAAAAAAGCAAAAATGAAAAGTCGACTATTAGTGGTGACACATGTCGCCGCTAAAAGTCATTCCCGGGAAATTTTTGAAACACATATAGAGGCGACAACATCGCCACTAATACTCTTATTAGCGGCGATATCATTAGCGGCGACGTTTTAGCGGCGACTTAACAACCATTAGCGACGAGTTTTTAGAGGCGACATGTCGCCGCAATTAGTAATAGCGGCGACAAACCCTACTATTTGCGGTGACATATGTCGCCGCTGTTGATCTTTTACCTTGTAGTGATACTAGGACCATCACTTATTAAATTGGAGATGTGTGGTATAAGTCGGTGAAAAGATTTGGCATTCTTGTAAGTTGTATGGTTGTACAACGAGTGAGTGGTCTAACATAGGATCTTCAAAAGGGGTATCGCTACTTTCTCTCTGATCGTTAATCCTCGAGACTATTAGCCTATAGTGAGATTTGGTGCAAACAACTTGAGTTGCACCAAGGTCACCTGTAAAGTCTTAGAGATCGACCCTCTACTACGTGTCTTTCATAGGCGTGTAGTGAGTTCCATCATAATGAGAGATTAAGGTGATGGCGTGTGCAATGCCTGGCAGCTGTTTTACATCTACTATATTATGAAGGGTCAGATAAGCAATCTAGCCCACTCTCTAGCATCTCTCAGATATGTGTGCTAGGTATATCGTCATCATACTAGCTCAGGCTGGCATATTGATCGATGAGGTTGAGAGGAACCTTACTATCAATGCAACAACCTCTCAATCGACCGATTTACTCTTTGATCATTCATACATCTTATAGTTAAGATTAAGCTAGACACATTTGGGATCCTAGCTAGGATGGAAAGGAGGACAGTCATGATGATGAAGGGGGACGAGAATGTTAATGGTGGTGTTGACGAAGCTGATCGGGGCCATGGTCGTGATACTAGACATGAGCAGCCACCACCATATGATTAACACCATCCACACATGCCACATAATTATGTGAACCAGCTTTATTTCAATTGGTGCATGATGTGGATATATTTGTTCATTCTAGGCCATCCTTCATCCCACACAGTCCGACATGAATTCCAAAGCCTCGATAGCAGTTCCCCCCAAGACCCCCATGATCATTACCCTTACCAACAGTTCCACCATGACTCGTAACAACAGTAGTAGAAGGATGACCCCTTGAACATTCACGATGATAAGTTAGGTCATCTCCAGTTCCATGTTGATGATGATTGATACTTTATGGTTTGATATGATATTTATGATATTGATACATTGCTACTTTTAGTTATGATAGGTGATTCACTTCAGTTATTGATGCTTATGGTGCATGATCTTTTAACGTATTGTTGAATACGTGTGTTTTTTTGTGATGCTTTAATTTGTCTCTTTTGTTGTTAGAGAATGTATCCATATAATGTTGTCATTTATTTATAGCGACGTGATTCGATCAAGGCTTCTCGGCCAAATGGGGAAACCAACATCATAACATGGAGTTCCAAACGCTACTCTTTTCATTTAAATACTTAATTGTGCTGCAATATTTTACGATTCATACATTATGGGATAATGTACAAATTAAGTGTGGGGAGGGGACACTAGGAAATTAAAATAAAATCAAAACTTATTCTTGTCTAATAAAACATTTTTATACAATTCTCTCGACTAATTAATTTTTTAGCAAAACTTAAAAAAGTTTTTTTTATAAGCAATTGTTTACCATTTAACTTTTTTGATTAAAAAACAAAACTAGAATCACATCATTAGAACCACACTATTTATAATCACCACCACCACCACGTCTGCTTTATTTTTGCGGATATATGAGTGTGCCGAATATTTTGAATGAATCGGAACTAAATTAGAACATGCATTTCAAGCCCAAAAATTTAAAACAAAAGATGAAAATACTCAAGTCAATTAGGAAAACCATCGCTTTTAAGCCTTTTTATTTGTTTTACTTGTTTTAATCCTAATCATGTCGAGTCTTCCATTTTCATAGTTTAAAACCCAAATCTTAAAATCACCTTCGCTAACCTAGCATTTACTTTATGTAACCATTACTTTTGTTAAGACTCAGTTTTTTATTCAATAGTTAAACAATTATCGATCAAAAGAAAACTTTTGTTGTAGCATGTGTGTAGTGACAAAAAGAAAAGCAGGGAAAGAAAAAGAAAGATAAGAAAATTAAAGAAAGGAAAAGTAAAAACAAGTTTACACATCGAGCAAGTTTTGTTAAAATTCAAAAGTGGTTAGCTCAATATACGCATTTAAAATAGCTAGGTTATCTTTGTATGCATCCTTTGTTAACAGTTTACGTAAAGGTCTTAACACCTTTTAACCAATTTTTAAACGTTCCTATCCATACTAGTAACCTAAGCCATGTTACAACATATCCAAAAAGACTTTTTAATTCATTTATGTTAATAAATAAACGATGGATATTTGTTTCCTTCTCAAGCATATGATCAAAATCGTTATATTGGCATGGCATTGAGCGTTCACAAGAAAACACATAGAAAACACATGTATCCATTTACTTAACTCATATATATAACCAAGTGTGACAAAAGAATGTGTGCAGTGTTGGATCAATCTATTAAGAAAGACCATTAAGAGAAGTTGCTTCTCAAGGGAATATAAGAAAAATAGTTGTGATTGTGTGGTTGGTCGTTCTTTACATATCAGTGTCTATCTCGAGGATTATCTTTGGAAATAAGTTTTTATTTTGCTTACAATCGGCTTGATCATTGTCATTTGTTTGAAAAAATATAGCAATAGGTTTGCTTGAGGACAAATAAAGTTTAAGTGTAGTGATAAGTGATGTGCATTGGTGTGTGGAAATGATTTATATATTTTGATAAATGTTTTTCACACAAATTTAAATTTAAAATTGTTTCTACTTATACTAAACTACACATAAAATACAAGTGCACCTGTAATGCGGTAACATAGTGTTGGTAAGAAATGATTATCAATCCATGTACACACTGAGCCTGCTCAACAACTCTAATGATTGATTATCATATTTGGTTTTGATTTGAGAAAATGATTAGTTCTTTTATGGTAACTAGATTTTCTTATTTTTGAAAACAATAATTTAAATAAACTGATAAGTAAAGTTTGAGACTTTTGGGATAATTTAGAGATTAATGCTATCATTCTAACTTAGATTACACTTATATAACTGTAATAAATTGTGTGGTGTGGTTAAAGATATAGGTTTAAGTACTTATCTTAATGTTTATAAACACAAACCAACATGGAGTTATTGTAAACCCGCTTCGTAGTAACAAAAAAGTTACAATGAGTAACTTACGAAACAACCACAAAGCCCTTAGTGACGTAGGTAATGCTTGTGCACCCTTTTAACATACGATTTATAAAAAGCATAAATTTATGTTAGAAAGAGAGTTGATCGAGTTTATTTTTAATATATCACTAATTTTAAAAAACCATAACAATTATTGTAGATTTGTGAGACTAATAAAAGAGAAGTTGTACATGATCCAAAAGTTAATGTGATATTATTTCTAATAAACAGATCTAGTTTATTAGATATGGATTTATTATAAAAACTGATTTCACGAATAAAAGTTAGTTCATACGTTTTTTAATATTTACAATTACAATTACATACCTTAAGTTTATGACTTCTCGTTCAAATGTGATGTTGCCCATATAAAGTTGACCCAAAATTACCATAACATTAACATAAGATAAACCACACCATGAGCTTGAACATAAAAAAAATAAATATAGAAGATAGGTATGAAATTATCGGTGAAAGGTAACAATCAAATTGATGATCCACTATGGATGATGATTAAACAATCCCGAGCTTCTTTTAAGTGTTGAATGCACCTCTCGAGCCTCTCAAGGACCTTCAAGTCTGGAGTCCTGAGAGAAATCAACAGAGTTTTGCCCCGTGTAATGAGATGTTATTTATAGGTTTTCTACAGTGCCGGTTATGGCCCCATGCCTCAAAAGGCATGACCTTATGCTAGTACGATATACACGAAAGTTGATCGGCTCGTACGTGCATAGCTAGTCGGGCATGCCCCCGTGCTTGATGAGGCACAACCTTGTGTTGGAGGTGGGGCATGCCCCCATGCCTTATTTTCAAGGAGATAGTACTTTTGTACAGTTAAGCTGACAAAAACGGGAGTGTTCTAATTTTAGTAGGAGGATGTGATTCAGGCTAGGCATGGGCATGTGCCTAATAAGGCACAATCCATGCTTGGACTCAGAAGCTTAGTTTTCTTTAATTTTTTTCATCTTTATGCTCTTTTTGTCAATCTTGGTATTTTTAATGCTTGAAAATATAATTTAATATTTTTAATTTCAAGAGTTGTTGTAATAATTAATGTGATTTTTGATGTTTTTATATGTATAATTTAAAGCACATCATGCATCTAATCATATATGCTTTTTATTTGATTTTAACCTTGAATAATTAAAAATATTATAAATATCCCTTTGTTCTTTTGTAAGAAAAGTGGCCAAGTTATTGAAGTCCGTGTCAAAAATGAAAGTTCAAGGAAAATTTGATAAAGGCATAATCAGGCCAAAGGCCTAGCACCGCCATTCCTTATCAAGATCCTTGAGAGACATGAGAGTATGAATAGGCACACCACCATCAAGAACCCCTAGACAGCATGACCATGTTGTATCTAAACACCACCATGTCAGATCTGGAACATAGACATTGATTTGTTTGTCGAGTCTCGATAAAAAACAACTTAACAAATCGGTCTTAGCTACCTTTATTGTGTAATGGTTAGTAAGATCGTCTTCACAAGTAATTTGTGAAAAGTGTTTAATGAATATGACTCGGTTAACTTAAATACACAAACTTTGGAGTTCAAATCATAACTTTAAATGGTTTCTAGAATACTAATGCAAAAAGCAACAAGCTTTGGAACGAATTTATTAATTAACGGAAAGATAATCACTTTTGGCTTTTCAATTCCGCAAGATCAACAATTGATATGTTTAACCTAAGTTTGTAAGAACTTAACTTCAATATTTTACTTTTGATTAAAGTGATAAACACAGAACAATCTTTTAAGACTCGTTCGTTCATAAAATTACAAATTCACCTATATCAAGTTGCCTACTTTTCTTAATAAGTTAAGGATTCAAGAAAACCAAAAACTGATAATCAATCACACAACTTTATTTATAAAAAAACCATTTAAATCAACCAAAAGTTAATTGCATTCAACAATTCAATGTTCACCACAAAACCCTAATGAAAACATACCAATAGTATTTCTTAATAAGAATGATCCACCCGTAAGTGATTACAAAGCGATCTAGCCACACATTATCATGATTATGCCTTCGATCTTGAATTGGAGAATGTTTGTGGATGATTTGGGGAACCATGGAACATAAAAATCACGTAAAGTTCGTCAACTTTCTTCTGGAAGAAGTTCCCCTTCCAAAATCCTATTTAGATACTTAAATAAACTTAAAATTCCTCAAAATCCGGTGATGAAACTGTCACCGGTGTATCATACACGCAACCGACATATGATACGCCTACTCATATGCCGAACTTTCTGGAATTTTGATCAAATACGCCGTCAATACGCCACTCGGCGTATTACACTCCTGTACCATCTTATGATATGGTTGTTGGATGATTTTTTTCCTTTATTTGTTTTTTTTATTATTTTCACTTCTAGTCCCTAAACTTCATTTTTTTCTTCCTTTGACTCTCAAATATATTTATTTTAGTTCTGAAAACCTATGAATCAAAACATAAACATATTCAACTTGTTTCACAATATTCACGATATAAAATCAAGTATTTAGATCAAATAAACACTAAAATATTGACATGTGATCACATAAACAACAATACGGGCGCTACAAGAAAACCCTAGTTAGCATGATCATGCTAGGTCTAGGGCACGACCATGCCATATGATTTATTGAGAATTTGATACACAACCGTAGGCCCAACACGACCATGCCCCCACTTAGCATGCCCTCACCAACAAGACTATGGAATCCATTACAAAGAACTCCATACCGGTTGTCCGAATGAGAGTTGGTCGGGTACGGCCGTGATAGGTCCACGGCATGACAATGCCTTCTCATAAACCTATAAATAGAAGTTCATTTCACATATTATAGCAAGTCCAACAAGTAGAGAGGATCAGAGAACTCCAAGAAAAAAATAATTGTTGTTAGATTAGCCATCGATTGTCTTAATGTAAGTTTAATTTAATAATTTGAACAGAAGATCAAACGGGGTTATCATCCATCATTAATCTATTTTTTATTAATCATTCGGTTTGTAATCTTTATAATATGATAATTTGAAAATTTTTGCATGCTACTTGGTTGATCCTACAGTAATAATGGTAGTCTCTTTTTTCTGATGTCATCTTAGTTCATATGATGCTTGCTAACATTTAATTAACTGGTGTGTGCTATGCCATGATTATGTGATTACAATAAAATCAGTATGATTATATTTCAACAAAGACATTTGTAGTAAGCTTGAAGTAACTAGTTAAATTGGTATATGTGTCATGCATAATAAAATTTGTTCCAGCATTTATATTAAGATAATTGTATGTTTATGTACAATCGTTATAACGTCGACCAAGAGGAACTGAAAATGATTAGGTATCACTGCTTTATATAAATGCAATCTTTTTACGCATGTTCTAGCAAACCCATAAATTATTTATCTACAATATTATCGATTATAAATTTTCTAGGACATGCTAGGGTAATGCTATCTTTTATGATCAATATAGATAATATAGATTGAAAGAATGCATGATAATGTTTACATTGTTTAACTCATGGTGATAAATATGTATTTTCGTTTTTATCTTTTTTATGATATATGTAAACCGTTTATGTTAAGTTACCATTGAGTTGATTATAGGTTAGTGAATTTTTAGAAGGAAGCTAATCTAATCTTTATTTATCAGTCACATGATATTATCAATAGGACTTCAACGATGATCTTAGGTGTGTATCAACTCTTCAAATCCCTAACAGGAGCTCTGTCTTTCCCTTATGATCATATGGCTTTGACCTTCCTACTTGGAGCTATGTTTAAAGTGGTCTTGCTAGATTCTCATATGTTGTCAAATGTTAGCAAAGGGGATTCAGGAACCAAGGTGATATTATTCTGTAATTGATTATTTCATTATTACTTTACTACTTAATTTAGATAACCAAACAAACCAACTCTAATTGGCAGTGAAACAATTACGAAAGTTGACTATCAGGAGCTAACCTTTCCTTGGATGATAGTCGTTTGGTATTTACCTTGTTAGGAATCAAGCGGCGCAGCGGAACCAACACACGAACACGCACAAACGATTATCATGCAAAAAACAGAAAATAAACGATACAAGGATTAACGAGGTTCGGTCGGTGTGACCTACATCCACGGGTTGTAACTAGGGTTTTCTTTATTTACTCGGTACAAAGATTACAAATACATAATAGATTATATATAGAGACTAATTAGGGTTAACAACTTAATGAACAAGAAAACTAAACATGGGCCCAAGTTCAAAGCCTTCACAACCCAACAATCTCCCACTTGAAGGCTTTGCGATAAATTCTAGCCCGTCATTTAAGTACAAAGCAACCCAGTCGTCTAGTAACTTCAGTAATCTTCAAACAAGTCTTTCAAGCCTCCAATTCCCAAGAACAAGCTAAGACTTCATCACATCTCCTAGTTGCAGCGACCCCTCATCATCAAGTACTAGAAGGGCCAGTTGAAGCTCCCCCGAGCTCCAACTCAGTAGTGGCTAGTCCCGCTAATGACTCATTCTCCTTTTTAACCGGTTTGGACATTCCATTGGATTCAAAGATACACCAAGTATCACCATCACTCTCTAAATTCAGCAAACAATCACCAGGAGAGAATTTTTCAGTCGTAGTCTTTAAAACCCAACGGTTCTTTGTAACTGTACCCAGAGCACGTCCCCTGCTCCCACTGTCACCAAATCCCCTGAATAGTTTAGACTTTCGAACTCGTTCACCTAACATGCTTGCTCTAGAGTTTACGTTTGCAAAATGAACTCTCTTAGCACCAGATTTAGCGAACCAGATTTTGTCGTGCTTAACGGGGACAGTCATACATCCCTCAGCAGGTACCTCAACCATATACAATGACCCACACTTTATACCATGAGTAATAACCAGATTACCATTGATCACCCTCCATTTACTATAACCAAACCTCACTTCCAGTCCTTGTTCATCCAACTGACTAACTGAAATCAGTTTCTTTTTTAGCCCCGGAATCACCCTGACATTCTTTAGGTTCCATGTAGTACCTAATGAAGTAACCAGATTAATATCACCCATTCCCATTACCTCAAGTATCTTGTCATTAGCTAACCGCACCTTTTCAAAATCACTATGTTTCAGATTCACCATCGTTTCCCCATTGTCCATGGCGTGAAACGAAGCCCCTGAATCCATGGCCTAAGTGTCCACACTGTTTTCCACACTGAGTATCAATGCATCATCATTAGAAACATCCCCAGAGCAGTGTTGAATTCTTTCTTATTTGGACATTGACTCTTAACATGTCCCGTCTCATTACAGCTCCAACACTTCACATTATTCCTAGGTTTAGATGAACTTCTTCCCCGACTCCTACTGTTCCTGTTATTAGCCTGAACCCTGCCAACATTTAGTAGTTCACTATTAGATGATTCACCCGAGTTCTTTCTTCTGACTTCTTCACCCATGATTAGATCTCGAATACCATTAAGAGTAAAACCCTTAGTCCCCACAGAACTTGAAATTGCAGTCATAGTTCCAGACCAACTATCAAGTAGAGACGCCAACAGCAGTAAAGCCTGAACTTTATCATCAAAATTAATTCCAACAGATACAAGTCTTGTTAAGATTGAATTTAGATTGTTAATATGAGCAATCACTGAGCTTCCTTCTTTCATCCTTGTGTTCACCAGCTCCCGAATCAAGAACAACTTTGTAAAACTCAGTAATTTCCCAAAAACAATAAACCAAGATCTCAATCTCAAGAATGTGAAATGTAATTGAGATTAGAAGAAGAATAACAAGAGATCAAAATGATTCAATTGATAATCTAATGATTACAATCTAGTGCAAACTGCACCGAGTGATTACAATGCAAAAAGTAGAAACTTCAGAACCACTGACTCTATACAAAAGCAAAAATTAAATATTTATACTAAACACAAAGGTTCTCGCGTGACATGGTTTATCGCGCGGATGTTCATTTTCGCGCGATATCTCCTACTCGCTTGACTTCTTCATTTTCGCAAAACATTTTCAATTCGCGTGACGGATCTTGATCAAAACCATCTTTATTCAGCGATAGTTGTTTTTGCCAAGCCTTATATAGTCTTCTACAATCTCCCCCTAGGCTCGGTGAAACACTCTTAGTCAAAATCTACATTAGATTTCTTGTATGATCCGGAATAAGCATACCACTTATTTCTCAGGATTCGATCTGTCATCCATACGTACTGGCAAGATAGAAAATAAACAGACTTGTCAGCTGAGATAGGACAATGTAGCAGCTTATTTAAGTCGTCTTTTCCAAGCTTCATTAAGTCAGCTGGATCAATGATTTTGTATGATCTATCAACACATTTGATCACAGCCTGACCTGAATCTTTTTCACAACTCCAAGAAATAAATTGCTTAAACGAATTTAGAGGTACGGGAGCATAAACTGGAACTTTCTTTATGTATTTAGGATGTTGATAAACTCTTATCTTCATTGGAGCTTTGGTGTTTTCATCTATTCTAGAAGAGTCATCAATCACTTTTGATTTTGCAGTCCTGAAATATTTGAAATTAGTTTTCATCTCCCTTCTAATTTTAGATCTCATCAGTTCAGCTTCTCCATGATTGCTCTCATTGAAAAATGGAACTTTACCCATAGCATATAAATCAGCAGCTCGTAATGTATGAAATCTTGAGTACTCTTCAAGTAATCAATCTCTTCATTTTTTCTTTTGATCACATACATTTTCTTCTCTCCATCATATGCCCAGCTTATCACATGAGATATTTCACCGTACTTGTCTTTTGGCTTTGATACGAATAAAAAGTGAGTTTCTGTAGGAGGTGGAGGTGCTCTGAACTGTAGTCCACCTTTGGTGTATAAAGCAA
>BJCO01828093.1:0-10642 GCA_018326465.1 Flaveria floridana | reverse complement strand
TAAAAATTTTACTAAATAATTACTAAGTAAAAAAAAGTGAGGGTTAATTTTAGTTTTAAAATTCTGTCCAATACTATATATTAAGAAATGAAACAATTGTATTGTTGGGTTAGTCACTCAGCTCAACTGGCTGGGTGCAATGCATGTCACAGAAACGTCCCGGGTTCGAAACCCGGCCAAACCAAATTTTTTTAAAGCCTAATCCGCTATTTCTAATAGCGGATTAGGACAAAAAAATTTTTTTTTTTACTTAATCCGCTATTAGAAATAGCGGATTAGGAGAAAAAAAAAATTTTTAAAAGGTAATCCGCTATTTGTAATAGCGGTTTACTTTTTATTTTTTTTTAAAACTTAACCATGGTTAATAAATACTCCTAATCCGCTATTTGTAATAGCGGTTATATATAAAATTAAAAAAAATTCCAATTTTTGAAGATTGTTAGAGTGTCAGAATTTTTTTTAAAAACATCTCCTAATCCGCTATTTGTAATAGCGGATATACCCTTTTCCCTTTTTTTTGACTTCACCGATTACCTAATTTTTTTTTAATATATACTACTTTTAAAAAAAATTCAATACATAACAAGGATAGTTAGCATAAAGTGGTGGCATTGTTATAGATTGATGATTATGGTGATGATATTATGAGGTGATAATATTATGAGGTGATGATTCTAGTATGATAATGTTTAAGTGGCAGGGTTATGTTAATAATTCGATGGTCTTGTTATGGTTAAGGCAACATGTTTGTGGGAGTCATTTTGATGGTTACGGTTCGTGCCGTTACAATGATTACGTTTTAGGTGTTTTCTTGACTGTTTTGGGTATGACATGAGGTTGGTGTAGACGATTGAGGGCAGCGTAAACTGGCTAGTTATGCTAGACGACTAAGAAGGCAGTCGGGTTGTGCGTTGTTCGGGATGACTTAGAATGTTTAATCTGGGCGATGTGGGTTAAAGCTAGACGACTTGGGATGGTTTCTTTATGGATTTCAGTAACGACACCCAAGGTGAGTTCTAGATCCCCTTCTTTTATACATGCTTTACTGTTTTGGGGACGACATGCATACCATTTGATTTATAATTAAGATTATTTTTAAATAATTCATTATATGATTTGATAAAGTAACAACTTTAAATTACGAATATATATTGTCTATAGATAGAACGATCTAAAGGAATTGCCTTTGAAATTAGTAAGTGTTAAACATATTTTAAATGTGTGTGTTTACGCATGAAAAATGTATGCTTTAATGGCCGTATTGTATGTTATTTAACATAAGTAGTTTTAAAGTTAAAATGTCCTTACTACGTTTATGATTGATGTTTTTCTAAGTATTGCATGGTTTAAGGGGCACGAGATGGAATTGACGGTTAAGAAGTCTTGGAAATGGTGCCTGGTTCTAGTAACTAGGCCTATTACGAGCCTTATGGTAGATTATGGACAGTGAGCCATAGTTGCCTTAAGAACAACGGGGCAGTGTCTTTGTGACCTGTCACGGGATAGTTGTTACAGCTATACGAGCAGGAGTGGTGACGATCACTCGTGGGGTTAACGTGACCCCGGAAGAGGTGTTGTCAGTCTATGAACAGAGAGCCATAGGGGCAACAAGGTTGTCGGTCTATGGACAGAGGGCCATAGGGGCAACCAGGGTGTCGGTCTATGGACAGAGAGCCATAGGGGCACCCGTATGTTACAGTATGCTTTGTCGGCTCATGGGCTGGAACCATGGGGGCAGAGAAGAGAGATGGCCCTTAGAGATTTGCATGCTTGATAAGTAAAAGTTAATGTAACGATTTGTGTAAGAAGTAAAAAGGTTATTGTATGCTATGAGTTAAGTAATTTCTTAATTTTAAACTAAAACTAGAACTCACTCAGCGAAACTGACTTTTGTATGTATGTTAAATTGTTTGGCAGGTAAATCAAGTTTTAGGGCAGGGTCTGATTAGGAGCTACTTGGAGGGTGAAGACTGGCATCCTGTAAAGATTCAACTAGCTTTTATGTTTTGTGTAATAATAAAGGAGTAAATGTTGTTAATACAATGATTTGTAAATAAAGAAATTCTAGCACAAATTCGGGTTCGACTCTAAGTTGGTGCTTTAGTTTTATTTATATAATTAACATTTTCATATTTCCGCTGCTTTAATGAATAACACTTTATCAGTTTTGAACTAAAAATAAGGTTTTACGTAAGATGGCCAATTTGTGAGGTTTCCGGATTCGGGGCCTTACAAGTTATCAAAATCATATATACTTTAATATAATGAAAAAAAACTTCTTCAATCCTTTTATAATAATTTATGAAATTATAACAAATTAAATCCTTGAAATGATTAAATTATAAAATGTGAATAAAATTTTATAATTAGCATAATTAATCTATAATTAAAGATAACGTAATGACTAATAATAATTTAGTGGTTTCAATTATTTAAAGTTTATTTTTATAAAAATAAACTAATTATAACATTTGTTAATGATATTTTATATAAAAATTGTTAAGGTGTTTAAAGAAATAATTTATAGAAAATAATTAGATAACATTTAAATTAAACAAAGTTTATAAAGCTTATTTTTATAATTTTTAGAAACTTCCCGGGTTCGAACCCGGGACCTCAGGTTGCTAGGGCATGTGACTAACCAGTGAACCAGGACTCCAGGTCGTGATAGAACACAGGTTTTAATTATTAAATACCAAATTAACAAAAAAAAAACCAAATCACATATGAACCCTAGAATCGTTTAATTCCAAATCGATCCCCAATTCGATTATGATAAAGAAATTAAACTTAGGGCTTTTAATCCCCAAGTAAAACCGAGTATGTGAGTGTGATTAACTACCCGTATAATGCTTGAATTGAAGAGAACAAGTCGCGACCATGGGTACCCAATGGATGAGCAATCCTCAATGATAATCCAATTAAACTTGCAGATAGCTTCGAATGATGGTCAGGACTAAAAGCCCCTTACCAATTTTGATTCTTGAACTCCAGAGGATGGTGTTCGACTCGTGTGCAGGTCGCGGTTTCAGAGGGAATCGAACACGTTTTTCTTTTGTGTTTCTTAGGTGCAATTGAGAGTCTTGAACGATTAGGTGTAGTTAGATGATTGTTTAGGTTCATTTAATTGGATTATTATTGAGGTTTAATGCTTGAACGGCTATGGAGTTTAAGGGGGATCGGTTACTCGGTTGATTGGAATCCATAGCCGGTGTTTAACTCAATTAAAGTTTATAAATGGGTTCGAATCGTGTTAAAGAAGCGATTGGAAACGGTTTAGGATGGAAAATCGCCTTAGAAAACGGGTATTGAGGTGGCCGGAGCCGCGGTCGGAGGTGGCCGGAGGCTTGGCCGGAAAAACGGGGTGAGGGGGGAAGATTTGGTTGGGTTTTAGAAATTACACCTTTCGTCCATGTGGTTTACATTTTAACATTTTATGTAAAGAACTTTTCTTTTGAAGTTTATAATTAGACAAACAACCCCCTTAACTTAATTACTTTAAGTTTTAAACACTTTTTAGGTTTATTAACTTTATAACTTGTTATAAGATTATTATTACTATTATTACTATTATCTTGGTTATTATTATTGTTATTATTTTTAGTAGTGTTATTATTATTATAATTATTATTTGATTATTACTGTTATATATAATAAAAATAAAAACAACAAAGAAATAAGCTTGAACAATCCTTAAGTTTCATAATTGCCAACAATGGCCCTTACAAGAATTAACGTCGTTAATTTTTCAATTAACAGAAAATACGAGATGTTACACTGCTTCAATTAAAAAGACAAAAGGTTTGGAACCTATGCCCTCTTTCTCAAGGGAAGACTATCATAGAAACCAAATGGGTGTTTATAAATAAGAATGATAATATAGGACTTGTCATTAAGAACAAGACAAGACTGGTTATTCAAGGGTACACACAAGAAGAAGGAACTGATTACACTGATGTCTTTGCTCCTGTAACAAGACTTGAAGTTGTTAGTATATTCCCGGCGTTTGCTGCATCCAAGGATTTCAAGGTCTACCAACTTTATGTCAAGTGTGCATTTTTGTATAGGGTGATTGATTACACTGATGTCTTTGCTCCTGTAACAAGACTTGAAGCTGTTAGGATATTCTCGGTATTCGCCGCATCTAAGGATTTCAAGATCTACCAACTTGATGTCAAGTGTGCATTTTTGTATAGGGTGATTGATGAAGATGTGTATGTCAAACAACCACCTGGCTTTGCAGACCCAGATCATCCTAATTATGTCTGGAAGCTTGATAAAGCTCTTTATGGGCTGCACCAAGCTCCAAGGAAGTGGTATGAGACACTATCACAGTATCTCTGTCAGCATGGCTACGAGAAGGGTACTATAGATGGAACTCTCTTCATAAAAGGAACAAGGAATGACTTGATGCTAGTTCAAGTATATGTAGATGACATTATCTTTAGGTCAACTAATCTAAAGCTCTGCAAAGACTTTGAGAAGCTGATGAAGAATAGATTTGAAATGAGTGCCATGGGGAACTTAATTTCTTTCTAGGAATTCAAGTGAAGCAAGTTGATAATGGCATCTTCATAAGTCAGTCAAAGTATGTACAAGACATACTTAAAAGATTCAACATGACTGGAGGTAAGATTGCAAAGACATCCATAGCCAAAAACCACTCCCTTGGACCTGATCTTGAGGAGGAGTGTGTAAATGAGCATCTTTACATGGCTATGATTGGGTCTCTCTCGTATCTTACAGCCAGCAGGCCTGATATCATGTTTGCTACATGCATATATGCATGATATTAAGCCAACCCTAAGATGTCACAGCTGGTTGTTGTAAAAAGAATTCTTAGATATCTCCCTTTGGTATCCAAAGAATTCTGACTTTAATCTGTATGCTTATACATATAGTGACTATGGTGGCTACAACATGACTGCAAAGTCAACATCTGGGGGATGTCAATTCATGGTGGAAGGATAGTCTCATGGCAATACCAGGAACAATCCTGTGTATCTGCATCAACTGCTGAAGCTGAATACATTGATGCTGCAAGTTGCTGTGCTCAAGTGCTTTGGATTTAGAATCAGATGCTGGACTATGGATATAACTTCAAAGAGACTCCTATCCACATAGACAACAACAGTGCTATCTCTATCACAGAGAATCCCTTACAGCACTCAAAGATAAAACACATCAACATCAGGTATCATCTAATTAGAGATAATTACAAAAAAGGATTGATAAAACTAGTCAAGGTTAACACAAATGAAAAATATGTTGATCTGTTCACAAAGGCTTATGATGAATAGAGACTTAAATATCTTGTTTCAGCTATTGGGATGATTAACCTTGAATAAATTTTCTTAAAACTTAATCAATATTATTTCTAATGGGACTTGTGTGTCCTAAGAGTTGTCTAGACAATCATCTCCATAAGCCCAGTTTATCTTGGGAGAAAATCTTTTTAAAATATTATTCCTTAGAATTTCAAAAATTCTTAAATATATTTTCTTTCGGAAGACATTAACATTGTCTTCGGAAGAATTTTAAGTCTTCAAATCAAAAGAAATTTACCTTCGGAAGAAATGTTGATATTTTTTCTGAAGCCAAAATATGCTTCTAAATACTTATATGCATTTGAATAACAAATTTCTTCCAAAAGCAATTATGTCTCGGAAGATTTATTTTCCTTAAGAATAAAACTTCCAAGCATTAATATCTTCCGAAACCAAATATTCTTCGGAAGAGAAAATACTTTAGGTAATTTTTCTTTCGTAGCAAATTTTCACAAAGCTAAGGAATATCTTCCGAAGTCAAAATTTGGCTTCGGAAGTTTTACACAAAAAATCATCAGAAGATAAATTACCTTCGAAGAGTTTCGACTTTCAAGAAAACTACCTTTTTGGGCACTTTTCTCAGAGGTGGGACCGACATTCGGACTTCAAAGTTTATTCTTTTGCATTAACTTTGTCTCAAGTCCATTTCAAATAAATATACCCAAAGGTTCTCCCCTCTTTCACTATCTTCTTTATCTGCAAAAATCTGTAAACCTAAATTCCCACTCACCGCCTTTGTTCTTACCTTCCTTCACCGCAAAGCTACCACAAATGGCCAACTTTGACCGCATAAACCAACCAGATTTTTTCATGCATCTTCACAGGTAACACAATCAAGTTGCTCTGTTGAACTCTGAGAAAGATCCAAGTTTCTTAGAGGTTTGTCGTTTTCTATCTCTATCTAACTACTTCACATCTCTCGCCATTGATCCTCCATTCTATGAGGATCAACTTTTGGAATTTTGGAGGACCTTCCAAGAAGTCTCCATGGATGGGGAAAAACCACTGTCTGCCACAGTGCAGGGGAGGAAAATGTTCATCACTCCAGCTTCCATAAACTCTCATCTACAGCTAGATGATGCCAAAGGTGAATTGTCCTTCCTAAAATCTACTATAAACCACTCCTTTTAGCAGATGGGCTATGGATGTGACTTCTCAATCAGAACCTTCAAAAAAGGGAAGGTTTCCTCTTAGTGGAAGTACCTCCTCCATGTCATTATCCATAGCTTGTCTAGCAAACATGGAGGTTGGGACCAAATTCCAGAAGACCTCTCTTTCATAGCCCATGGGTTCATGAAGTCAAGTTCAGGTACTCACAATTCGTATATACTAATTTACTTGCAAACTTGGAATCCTTAGAATATTATATGTTCCCTAGATATGTCCAGCATATTCTCAACTGTGAACTGGCCTCACAGTTGAGGAGAACAAGTAATATTCTAAAATTAGGACATATGAAGCACGGGCATCTTCAAGACTATGAGAGAACCAACTGTTGGCTTCTCAGGGGTAGAAACAGCCTCGGTCGGGAAAATATAAGAGCTCATTGCTCAAGGTGACAACCTAGCAGCACCAGCTAGTGTTGAACCCACACCTTCCACTTCAAGACCACCCATACAGCCACAAATAACCCTCACCTAGAAAAGAAAATCCAAACAAACCCTTGCACATGTTATTCAACCTATGTAGGCCCCCGTATCACCACCCATACAGGAGGAAGTGGAAACTAGAGCTCCCACTTCTCCTGAGGAGCAAAGCACTCCCATCTCACAAATGATCAGTCATGAGGTTCCTCATGCTCAGGCTGATAAGCTCATCACCTAAGAAGCCTTAAGCCTTCACTCAGAGTCTCAACACTCTAGTGAACAACCTTCAGGGAAAGGTTACCATCCCCAACCTCTAGATCTAAACCAGCCAATTCCCAGCCTAGACTTCTATGATAATGAGGATATGGCTCTTAGTGAGTATCATAAGTCTCTGTTCTCTTTCCCTGCTCAAAGAGAGATGAGTACTCATGTGTCACCCATATCTAGCCCACATCATCCACCCCCCACTAAAGAAGATCTTCCTAAACCTGTTTAGGAGATCCATATGGAAGAGGCTCTCATTTCTACAAGTGATTACATCATTAAGACCTCAACCATGGCAACTGATATGCTCTAGATTATACATAAAACCCCTATCAAAAGCACATCAGTTATTCCTTAATATCTTCCTTAAAATGATGATTATGTACTTAAAATCATTAAATTGTGTTTTTAGGTGTTAGAAAGGGCAAGATGGATAAAAGAAGCACATTTAACAGGAAATTGAAGAAACCTGAGCTTTGGAATCCAAGCATAGGGTCGTGCTTTATTAAGCACACCCCCATTCCTTGCCTGAAATACACCCCCGTGCTAAATTTGAAACACCCCCGTGTTTGGACATCTGACATGGAAAAAGTATTGTCCCCTAAAAGTAAGCACGGGGTTGTGCCCGACACCCTCTGCACGTACAAGCCGACCAACTTTCGTAAGCATTGTACTAACACGGGGCCTTGCCTTTTACGCACGGGGCCGTGCTTAAACACTCTAGAAAGCCTATAAATAGAGGCTTAAGTTCATCATTTTGGCAAGCTTTTGGTGGGAGAGTTACTCTGCAAAATTCTCTCAGGAATTAAGACTTGAAGATCATTTGGAGGCTAGGGAGGTGCGTACAACACTTGGAAGAAGCTCGGGATTGTATAAACATCATCCATTTTGGATCACCGGTTTGATTCTTCCATTTCACCAATGAATCCATATCTATCTTCTATGTTATTTGTTGTTATGTTCAAGCTCATTATGAGCTAAACTCTCATTATCATCCTAATTGGATGAAACTTATGTAACTTTTGATGAACTAATGGTGTGATTTATATTGTGTTAATATTATGGTGGTTTTGGGAAAACTTTTGATAGGTAGCATTTACATTTGAGCGGGAAGTGATAAACTTATGATTTGTAATTGTGCATGTCATACATGGTTGAAAAACGAATGATAAACTTTTATTTGCGAAACCGGTCTTCATAATAAACCCATGGCTAATGAACTAGAAATGGTTAACAGAAATCATATCACCTTAACTTTCTGTCATTTGCGGGTTCCCTTTTATTAGTTTGAGAAATCTTCAGTAATTGTTATGGTTTTCTAAAATTAATAGTATGTTAAAAGGAACTTGATCAACTCTCTTCTTAAAATTAAGTTATGTTCAGAAATCATATGTCAAAAAGGTCTCAAAAGATTTACCTACATTACTGGGCTTTGACCTAAGCAGTAAATCTCAACCTGACGTAGTACTAGTCATTACGGAGCGGATAGATGAGAAATCGTGCTTGCTCAATTTATAAACATTAACATAATTACTTTATACAATATCTTTAATCACACCACCAATTCATCATATTTACATAAGTGTAATCTAATTAGGATGATAGCCTTTATTCCCTGGTTTTAAATGCAAAAGTTTCAACCTTGTTTTACTTTATTTTCATTATTATTGTTAAAACCTTAAAAAAGGTTAATTACATCAAGGAAACTTATCATTTTTATCAAATAAAAACTAAATCTAGTAGTCAATCATTAAAGTTATGGAGTAGGCTAGGTGTGTCCACAGATTGATACTCGGTTCTTACCGTCACTATATTACCTCACAATAGGTACACTTGCCTTTTGTGTATGTAGTTTAATATTAGTAATAACCAATTAAAACTGGATCTATGCGAAAAAACATTATCAAAATATATATACTTTTCACACGCATCAGCAACCCAGCCCACTGACACTTCAACTGAAGCTGACAGAGAGTAGGGGAAATCCAGCAGCCAAGAACACAAGCTGGTGATGAGGAAGAAGACTTAGGTCCAATTCTCTCATACCCTAGTGATTCTTCTACTGAAGATGAGGGGAATCTCAGACTTAAGATGCAAAAACTGACAAAAACATGCACTTATTTAGTCTCCAAGGTCAGTCACTTAGAATCTCAAGTGACTACCTTGCACAGAAGGGTTAATGATTAGCAACTTGAGATGTCTGATCTCAAGGAACAACTAGCTAGGAGACCCTTTAGGAGGACTCAACAAGGAACATAAGAACTGTAACACCCGGAAGTTTGACTTTTTCGAGTGTCATGCGACTGGAGGTCCAATCGCATGGTGTTCGGGTGACTGAAGGCTCAGTCGCATGGAACTCATGCGACTGGAGGTCCAATCGCATGGTATTCGGGCGACCGATAGTCCAGTCGCCTGGAGTCGGGCGACTGAACTGTAGCTTAAGGGAGGGGCAGCCATTTCCCCTCCCCACACTTGCAAAATTCAGACAAAAAGAAGAGCAGAGAGAGAAAGAAGAGAGAAAGAAGGGAAAAAGAGAGAAAGTGGTGATTCAGGCTTGAAACTTGTCGAGTGACTAGTCCAAACGAAGCTCTTTATCTTCTTCTTGTTTGTGTGCGTTCTAGGACCCCTCATTTACTTGTTTTCAAATGATTTTGGGGCTGGAACACATATAAACCCGTTTTTGAAATGTATGAGTTTGACCCATTTGGGTGTAGTGTATGTAATGTGTTTAGAGTGCGATTTTGGACTTGTATGTGCTTGTATGATGTCCTAGTACGATTCCCTATGATTTAGGAGGGCTAATTTGGGCTGGAAATGAGATTGGAAGAGTTTGAAGGCCGTATGTCGCGGCTGCAGTTCGGGATGAACTCCAGTCGCTGCCCAGTTAGGGCTAAACGACTGAAGGGCCAGTCGCACGACTGAGGGGCGACTGAGGACCACTCGCACGACTGAAACTCAACTGCACGACTGGGGATTCAGTCGCACCACAGGTCATTCGACTGAGGGTCCAGTCGCATAGGTCCATTCGTATAGCTGTTAAGTCGCACGACTGAGGGTTAGTCGCATAGAAGCCCATTCGCATAGTGTTTATTCGCACGATAGGATGTCCATTCGCACGACCGTATGCCCATTCGCATAGTTGCCTAATCACATGATCCAGTCGCGTGGAGGCCATGCGACTGAAGTATGTCCAATCGCCCAAATAGGGCTGTTGTGTACGAGGAGAGAGATAGTATTGCATGTATAGGCATGATGTATGTATGATAAGTATGATGTAGTCTTATATGATGGTAATGACTGATGATTTGTAAATATCGATGTTCCTTGTTTTCGATACGTGTTTATCTTTCCATGACTTTACGTGTTAATTAATGAATGAAACAAAAGTAATAAGAAACGTAAAGTGAAAGATAATGAAAGAGGAACATGATGAATGAATGCATGCATTAATGAATGAACGAATGA
>BJCO01828037.1:0-16575 GCA_018326465.1 Flaveria floridana | reverse complement strand
TATATATATATATATATTGTAAGGTCCCGTTCCTGGAGACCTCACAGTTGGATAATCATCGCATTATTGCATAAAACATTACATAATTCATAAAATACGCAACTGAAATTCATTTAACAAAAGCCATTCATAAATCATTATAGTTACTATTGTTAAGCAATATAATGTTGATTATCAGTTTTAAAAGAATTGTCTAATTGCATTACAAAACAACAATAGCATCAAAATATAAATGGATGTCAGTCTTGCCCCACCGAGTAGCTTCCCCCTTGTGTCATCCTCAGCAATATTTACCTGCCAACTGAAAATGTATAAAAGTCAGCGTTGCTGAGTGAGTTCTAGTTTTAAAAGTATTAAAATACCTTGTATAGATATATGAAAATATCCTTTGTTTTAAAATACTTCCTTTATTTTGGTATGTGATCACACATCATATGTACATCAAGGTAATACTTTCTTTCATTCATTACTGTAGGCATTTGTTCATTTTGTACTTTCATCATTATCTTTCACTTTCCTATGGACCAATGTGCAATACCCCAAACATTGTGCACAAAGCTGATGATGGGCCTGTGATCTATAAATAGACCATGAACATTGTGCACTAAGCTGACACAGTCACCTAGGGTATGCTACAAGGGGTCCCTGTCAATCTCAATGACCGACCCTGCATGCATCTTTCGGGTTAGCTAAACCGCATACAGTTGAGCTAACGACAACATGGCCATGCACCTCCTATTCATTTGCTTGCAATACTTGCATTCTTTCATTTATGTTCCACTTTTCTTTATCACTAATCTTTCACTTTTATTAATGATAATACTTTACGTATACGATCATAAACACACCACGTAAATTCACGCAATAATAAGTATTATGGAACATAAGAACAACTTATAATTATGCATAATGATAACAATTAAAAAGCCTAAAGTCAATATAGGGTCAACCCTAACCATTCTGTTTTTCTCAAAATTTCAGAAAATAAACTAAGTGTTCTGGGCGCATGAGCACTATGCAGGCGCATGAACACTACTTATGCGTTTTTCAACTATGCGGACGCATGAGCACACTTAGGGATTTCAACACTTAGGCACATGAGCCACTCCGGGCGCATGGGCACTATTTGGGCGCATGGGGTATACTTAGGTGTGACATCCGGTAATTTTCCGTTACCAAACTCCATTAGCTCCGTTAAGTCTTGCATACACGTGTCGTGAGTACACACTGGTTGTCGTTGAATGTTGGTGACTTGATAATAATTAATAATTTTAAACTAATAATAATTTAGTTAATAATGTGATTATTAAGTTATGCTTATGTTTTACGTGATTTAAATGCAAATTGTGAATTTTATCGCGTAACGTGGATACGCGTATATTTACTTTGTGGATCTTGTGACTAGTGGAAATAAAATATATTATTATTATTATTGTTGATTAATACTGTTTGTATTATTAAGTTAAAACCTTTTAAAAAGTGTTTAAAAGAGTTGTTTTTATAAAATGTAAATAAAGGGGGTCAAGTGTAATTACCTAAAACTAAAACTTAACGAAATTAAACCCAACCCTAATCCCGAACCCCCATTCAGCCGTAACACTCCTTCCCCCCTCACAAAACCTGCAATTTCAAGCAAGAACAATCAATTGTGTTTCGGTGTTGATCGATTCCAAGCAATACTACACGTTAACAACTTCAATTATTGTCCATTACGTCATTAAAGGTAAGATTTTTACATATTTTTGAAGGTTTTTCATTTCTGGCCGAACCCTAGTTCGAAATCTGAAATTTAAGGTTGATTAATGGTTGTTTGTTGATGTTAGTATGTTAGTTAGATTGAATACATGCTAGTTAACGTCGATTGTGCAAGAAGTTTGGATTTTAATGCATTGTTCATAGGTTACTAAGAATAGTAACTTTATTTTGCATGAAATGTAGTTTTGATAATGAATTGGTGTTATGGATGTGTTTATGATGATGATTAGGTGCTAGATTGTTGTTATGAATGTTGGAAATTCAAGAATGCACATTGTAGTTCTTACCTTGCTTAAAATAATAACTTTTGGTATTGAATGTTGATGAATCATGTTGATTAGATGTTGTTGGTTATGTCTAGATATTGTTATGAACTAGAATGGGTATGTAAATGATAAATTCATGAATGTAATGTGAGTTTGATGAATTTGGGATGTACTTTCCCAAAAGTGAAAGTTTAATTATGCAATACCTTGCATATGATGATTCGAGTATGTTAGGAACATTAGGATCATGCTAGTATGTTCATAGATGATTTCTAATGTGATAGAATGTAATGTGTAAGGCTCCGTTCCCCGGTACCTCACAGTTGGTCGTTCATCGCACATAAATCGCACATTTATTTTAAACATTGCAGTGGAATCATTTAACTAAAATCATTTCATATATTAATAATTGCTTTTGCAAAATAATACAACATCATTACAAAATATCATCCATTGCATTACATCACAAAAGCGTCATTTTACATAAAATGGATGCCATCTAAAATAATCCAGGTAGCTGCCCCCACGCCATCCTATGCAACTTTTACCTGCCAACGGGAAAATACATAAAAGTCAGCGTTGCTGAGTGAGTTCTAGTCTTATAAAAATATATATTACCTTCCGTTCGTTAAAACATTTTCTTTATTATCGCACATGATCACAGATCGTACATTTCGTTCATTATCTCACCTATTTGTTCGTTTCGTACTTTACCTTTATCGTTCACTTCGTACTTTATATTTTTCTTTCACTAGTTCTAGATCCTGTCAAGCTTTACCCTCATCATGACACGCAGTCATGATCTCTGAGGTCTAATGACAAAGATTCCATTTCGTACTTTATTATTATCTTTTGTTAACGTTCGTCTCGTACTTTATCACTATCTTTCGTTAACGTTTGTTTCATACTTTATCACTCTGTTCGTTTCATACTTTATCATCTCCCTCGTTTCGTACTAATTCTAGATCCTATCAGGCTTTTCCCCCATCGCGATCCGAAACCACCATTCCGAGTACGAAGGTCCTTTACTAATTGGCACGAAGCCCGTGGCCCGAAGCCACCAGTTTAGGCACAAAGCCCCGTTACTAACTGGCACAAAGCCGTCTCATATCTTGGCACAAAGCCCGGGGTCGAATGACAAGGATCCCGTTTAGTACTATAGGTTCAGTCACCTAGACTGATCCCCCTGTGTGTGAACCCTCATGGGTTATAATCACACGTTATCAAACATTCAGTTGAGCTATCAACTCATAAAGAGTTGTAATTCTTTCTTTCTTTATGCTTGCAAGCCATTACTTTCTTTCGTTCTTTATGTTCCACTTTCGTTATCATTAATCTTATCTCTTTCATTAATGATAATACCTTATGTTTGTGGTTATAAACACACCATGTAAAGTCACACATCAATATATCATAACGTGAGGTACATAGGAACAAATCATACATAAGCATAACATCATCACCCATCATCATACATGACATATCACCCATCATCCATCACCAAAAGTCAACTTACATTACCCCCGGGAATCTCCCAGTCAAAGCCTACACCTTACATTTTCCCCAAAACTCAGAAAATAATTCTATTTCTTAGGAGCATGGGCACTATGCAGGCGCATGGCCTTCTGGATGCATGTGAACACTTAGGCGCATGGGAAAGGTTCTGGGCGCATGGGCCCTATTGGGGCGCATGGCCCAACACTTAGTCATTCTGGGCAAATCTAAGCGCATGGGAACTATGCAGGCGCATGAGTGCCTGGGCGTATGGGCAATCTAGGCGCATGGAACACAGTCAATTTCAGCCTAATCCCAGGCGCATGAATACTATTCAGGCGCATGGGGTTTTGGGCATTTGGGCACACTTAGACATTCAGGTAGTTAGGCGCATGGTACTATTTCTGGCGCATGAACAACTATTTATAACTAACATCACCATAATTCAAGCCCAAATTCAATTCTAACACGTTCTAAGCTTAGTTCTAACATTTTAAGAATTAGGAACACATACACAACATCATCATAACCATAAATCACCCAAGATATACACCCACCCACATACACATTCGCACATACATACGGGTATACACACCCATTTTATAAAAACATTTAAACATACATTTCTAGCCCCAAAATCATATAAAATCTTTAAAAAGGGGGTTCTAGAACTCACCTTATGCATGTTCGAGTATGACTTCTTCTGACCCGTTTGCTATGAGCTCAAACACCTAGAGACCCACCAAAAACCCACACATAAACATACAAACACATACATAAGCATAAACCTGAACTGAAATCAGTCAAGAACACTTTAAAACATCAAATTCTTACCTTGAATTCTACTTTCTTGTTCTTCTTCTTCAAAGACCCAAACTCTCTGCTCTTTCTCTCTCTAAAAATGGGTTGAAATGGGATGTGCAGACAACATGGGCGGCCATACCACCTTTTGAACCCACTTTCGATACTTTTTGTCTTTTTGATACTTTTAACCCCTCAACTTGGGTTAAATTGCATTTCCTCCTTTTATTCACGTTTATTCTTTCTTTCTTGTCTATTAAAAATATCCGGGTATTACAAGTCCACCCCCTTTATATAGGTTTCGTCCCCGAAACTTGTTATTCCTCAAACAGATGAGGGTAATGCTTCCTCATCTCTTCTTCAGTCTCCCACGTAGACTCGAATCCCTTCCTATATTTCTACTGTACACGCACAAGGGGAACCACTTTATTCCTTAACCTTTTCTCCTTACGATCAATGATCGCCACTGGTTGCTCCACATAGTGAGCCGTTCATCTACTTTAATATCTTTTAGTGGTACAATCATATCCTCATCTGCCAAACACTTCCACAAGTGAGATACATGGAATGTCAAATGAATTCCATTTAACTCATCGGGTAGTTCTAACCTATAGGCCACCTCTCCTACTCGAGCAATAATTTGGAAATGCTCTATATACCTCGGGCTCAACTTGACCTGCATTCTGAACCATAAGATCCCCTTCCAAGGTGAGACTTTCAACATAACTCTATCACCCACCTGGAACTTAATCGGTCTACGTCTCTTATCAGCATACGACTTCTGTCTATCCTTAGCTGCCTTCATAAAGGCTTTGATCTTTTCTAGTTTCTCATTCATAACCTCGATCACCTCAATACTTCCTAACTCTTTCTGACCAATGTCACCCTAACAAACGGGTGTCCTACATCTCCTACCATAGAGCATCTCATATGGTGGAATACCAATGCTGGCATGATAACTATTGTTATATGAGAACTCAGCTAACGGTAAGTGGTCATCCCAACTTCCTCTAAAATCAATGACACATGCCAAAAGCATATCTTCAAGTGTCTGTATGGTTCTCTCTGACTGACCATCCATCTGAGGATGATACACCGTGCTGATTTGTAGCCTCGTCCCCATCGCATCGTGGAATCTCTTCCAAAACTTAGATGTAAACCGAGTGTCATGATTAGCTACAATAGACACCGGTATTCCATGACGAGTTACAATCTCCATGATGAATAAATATGCTAATCTCTCAGAGGATACGTCTCTCAGATCAGTAGGAAGTGAGCACTCTTCGTCAAACGATCAACTATCACCCATATGGCATCGGGTACACGGTAACTTCATAATAAAGTCCATGGTGATATGCTCCCACTTCCACTCGGGTATATCTAAATGTTGGATTTTCCCGTACGGCTTCTGATGCTCCGCGTTCACTTGCAAACAAGTAAGGCACTTACTCACGTATTCCACTACGTCATGCTTCATACCCGGCCACCAATAATCCTTCTACATATCATGGTACATCTTGGTAGCACCGGATGAATGGAGTATCGAGTCTTATGATCCTCGTCCATGATCTTTCCACGTAGATCCCCATAACAAGGAATCCACATCCGTCCAGATCAGGTTCTAACACCGAGAGCGTTCTCACCTAATTCCGCGACTAGACCTTTCATCCTTTCAGAGTTAAGACGATTTTCTTTTAAATCCTCGTCTTGCAACTCCTTGACCTGTGTCATCACGTCAGAGGTTATAATCAACTAATATGCCTTCACCCAAATCTGCTCGGGTCTTTCCTTTCAGCTAAGGGCGTCGGCCATAACGTTGGTCTTACCCGGGTGGTAATGGATCTCACAATCATAGTACTTGATGAGCTCTAACCATCTCCTTTGCCTCATATTGAGGTCCTTCTGCTTAAAGAAAGACTTTAAGCTCTAGTGGTCGGTGAAGATGGTGCACTTCGTCCCGTATAAGTAGTGCCTCCAAATCTTCAATGCGAAGACCATCGCAGCTAGCTCTAGATCGTGTGTGGGATAGTTGACTTCGTGGGGTTTCAGTTGCCGAGATGCATAGGATATTACCCTTCCATGTTGCATCAACGTGCAACCTAGCCCAGAATAAGAAGCATCCTAATAAACCACTAAGTCTTCACTCCTTCGAGTAATGTCAAAACAGGAGCTCGAGTCAATCTCAACTTCAACTCTTCGAAAGCATCCTCTTGTTCCCGACCCCACACAAACTTCACATCCTTGCGAGTCAATTTGGTCAAAGGTGAGGCTATCTTGGAAAAGTCTTGAATAAATATCCTATAGTAGCCCGCCAATACCAAGATACTACGAACCTCAGATGGCGTATTTGGAGACTTACATTGCATCACCGCCTCAACCTTTACCGGGTCCACCATGATTCCCTTAGCATTTACCATGTGACCTAGAAATTGAACCTCGCGCAACCAAAAAGCACACTTAGGGAATTTAGCATACAACTTCTCTCTTCTAAGTGTGTCCAATGCTTCACGTATGTGGCCGGCGTGTTTTCCTCACTTCTCGAATAAATCAGGATATCATCAATAAACACGATCACTGATTTATCTAACATCGGCCGACATAATCGGTTCATCAAATCCATAAAAGCATCTGGCGTGTTAGTTAGACCAAAAGACATAACGAGGAATTCGTAGTGTCCATAACGCGTGTGAAAAGTTGTCTTAGGAAGGTCCTGCTCCTTCACCTTTAATTGGTGGTAGCCGGATCGAAGATCTATCCTTGAAAACCAACTGGCACCCTGGTGCTGATCGAACAAGTCATCAATCATCGGTAACGGATACCGATTCTTCACCGTCAACTTGTTGAGCTCTCGGTAGTCGATGCACATCTGCATACTACCGTCCTTCTTCTTTACAAACAGGACCGGAGCACCCTATAAAGAGTTACTTGGTCGAATGAATCCCTTATCCATTAGCTCCTGTAGTTGATCCATGAGTTCCTTCATCTCAGTCGTAGCTAATCGATATGGTGCTTTGGCAACGGGTTGAGCACCGGGTATCAGATCAATCTGAAATTCGATCTCGCGGTCCGGCGGCACACTTGGTAAGTCTTCTGGGAACACGTCTAGAAAGTCACGCACCACTGGTACATTATATAGTTATGGTACAGACGCTTCCACATCTTTCACGTAAGCTAGATAGGCACTACATCCATGTCTCATGTACTTTCCCTCCATCCCGATCGAGATTACCTTTGGAACCATAGTGACGCGATCATCGTAGACTGTCATCGAACTTCCATCGGGCACAACCAATCGAATCATCTTCTTACGACACACGATGTTTGCTTCATAGGTTGCTAACCACTCCATCCCTAGTACTACATCAAATCCACCTAGGGGCATCACATGTAACTTCGCAGCAAACCTATGACCTTCAAATTCTATGGTACAGTCCTCTATCACATCAGTAATTCTAGTGGACTTACCAATAGTAGTTTCTGCATCAAATGGATCATTAATACTTTTACTACTAACAGATAACTTATCACAGAAAGCGGTAGAAATAAAACTCCTACTTGCACCAGAATCAAATAACACAGAGGCACAAATTTGGTTTACTAGAAACATACCTAACATGACATCGGGATCCTTTCTGGCCTCCTCCCGCGTCATCATGAAGGCTCTAGTAGTTGCCCTCTGTCCCCCTTCCTCTGGCTTCTTCTTAGCCCCAGAACTCTCAGCCCTTGGCTTCTTGCAGTCCCTTCTCACGTGGCCTTCCTTACCGCAGTTATAACACCGTATAAGTCCACACACCTTCACCATATGACTAGGCTTCCCGCACTTGAAGCACACATTCATCCCTTATTTGCACTCACCAACGTGCTCTCGTCCATATTTACCACACTTCTTCATCCCTGAACTTGAGGACACCATCATCCGGTCATCCACTTTCCTCCTCTTGTTGATTCGAGTGAAACCACCACCTCCAAACCTCTTCCTTCCCCAGATTTTATCACCATCACCCATCTTCTTCACCTCGACTACTGCCACTTCCATCTCATCATACAACCTACCCGCCAGGTCTACCACCGATCAAAAGGTACCCGGCCAGGAAACAATCAAATGCCTGCAGATTTCAGCTGGCAATCCCTGGATGTACTTCTTGACCTTTCTCGACACCGGCGTCACCTGGTCCGGTACCAACCTTGCTATCTTATTGAACTTGGTGGTGTACTGCTGGTGTGTCATGGTACCAGCCTCCAGCTACTGGAACTCACTCTCTATCTTGTCGAGTTCTCAGTGAGGATATAATTCCTTGATCACCAGCTTCTTCAACTCCGACCACATCATCCTGATGATGACCTTGCTACCCTCAGTCTGGACAATATTGTCCCACCAGCATAAGGCCGTGTCCATAAATGAGTGGGTAGCAAATTCACCTTCTGGTCCTCTCGGCACTCACTAATATCGAGTACCGCCTCCATCTCTCTCACCCATTGGTGAGCAGCAGCAACAGTGCCATTTCCATCCAAAGTTAGGGGCTTGCACCTTTGAAAAGCCCCATAGTTGCAACCACGTGCAGTTTCCTGCACTGCTTCTTCCTCCTCCTCCTCACTCGAGACAATCGTCTTGGTCTCTGATCATTCCATCTCTTCCCTTCCTGTGTTCCTTCTTCTCTCTTTCTTCTCATCCACTCTCACCGCCTTAATAACTTCAGTCACCACAGACGACAGTATCGTCTGCATGACTTGGTGCACCTCCTTAACCACTGCCTCTTTTACCGAGGCCCTTAGATTCACACTCTCATCACCACTGTCCTGGTGATGTATCTCGGGCTCTTCGCGGGCCCTCTCAGTCGTCTTATCCTGGTTCCTAGTGACACGCGGTTCAGCACCACATCCTCCCTGTGCTCCACCCCTAGAGGCCTTAGATGATCTACCTCCAACCATTCTCTAATCACTATAAGATTCAAACACTAACACGGTCATTCAAGGAATAATTCAGTTTATGTTAAGTATAGTAAGTCCCTAATTATAGTGACCAGTTGTGATTAGCCACTTACTTTACTCTCCATACCCCAAGCATTTCCTATCCTGAATACATCAGTATCTAAATCTACTAAAGGCATATAAATCACATAACATGCGCACGTAATACCGGTTATCATTAACGAACATACCTGATGGCGCGTAGCTACTTGGGCTGGCACCCCTTTCCTTTTATCCCATTCTCAGTTTAAGATTAGGTTTTAAAAATATTTACCCAATTCACTTAAACTATGGCTCTGATACCAACTTGTAAGGCCCCGTTCCCGGGTACCTCACAGTTGGTCATTCATCGCACATAAATCACACATTTATTTTAAACATTACAGTGGAATCATTTAACTAAAATCAATTCATATATTAATAGCTGCTTTTGCAAAATAATACAACATCGTTACAAAATATCATCTGTTGCATTACATCATAAAAGCGTTATTTTACATAAAACGGATGTCATCCAAAATAATCCAAGTAGTTGCCCCCACGCCATCCTCAGCAACTTTTACCTGCCAACTGCAAAAATACATAAAAGACAGCATTGCTGAGTGAGTTTTAGTTTTATAAAAATATATATTACTTTCCGTTTGTTAAAACATTTTCTTTATCGCACATGATCACACATCGTACATTTCATTCATTATCTCACCTGTTTGTTCGTTTCGTACTTTACCTTTATCGTTCATTTCGTACTTTATCTTTTTCTTTCACTAGTTCTAGATCCTGTCAAGCTTTACCCTCATCATGGCACGCAGCCACGATCTCTAAGGTCTAAGGACAAAGATCCCGTTTCGTACTTTGCTATTATCTTCCGTTAACGTTCGTCTCGTACTTTATCACTATCTTTCGTTAACGTTTGTTTCATACTTTATCACTTTGTTCGTTTCATACTTTATCATCTCGCTCATTTCGTACTAATTCTAGATCCTATCAGGCTTTTCCCCCATCGCGGTCTGAAACTGCCATTCCGAGCACGAAGGTCCTTTACTAATTGGCACGAAGCCCGTGGCCCGAAGCCACCATTTTCGGCACAAAGCCCCGTTACTAACTGGCAATAAGTCGTCTCATATCTTGGCACAAAGACCGGGTTCGAATGACAAGGATCCTGTTTAGTACTATGGGTTCAATCACCTAGACGGATCGCCCTGTGTGTGAACCCTCATGGGTTAAAATCACACGTTATCAAACACACAGTTGAGCTATCAACTCACAAAGAGTTGTAATTCTTTCTTTCTTTATGCTTGCAAGCCTTTACTTTCTTTCGTTCTTTATGTTCCACTTTCCTTATCATTAATCTTATCTCTTTCATTAATGATAATACCTTACGTTTGTGGTTATAAACACACCTTGTAAAGTCACACATCAATATATCATAACATGAGGTACATAGGAACAAATCATACATAAGCATAACATCATCACCCATCATCATACATGACATATCACCCATCATCCATCACCAAAGGTCAACTTACATTACCCCCGGGAATCTCCCAGTCAAAGCCTACACCTTACATTTTCCCCAAAACTCAGAAAATAATTCTAAGTCTTAGGAACATGGGCACTATGCAGGCGCATGGCCTTCTGGGCGCATGGGAACACTTAGGCGTATGGGAAAGGTTCTGGGCGCATGGGCACTATTGGGGCGCATGGCCCAACACTTAGTCATTCTCGGCAAATCTAGGCGCATGGGCACTATGCAGGTGCATGAGTGCATGGACGCATGGGCAATCTAGGCGCATGGAACATAGTCAAATTCAGCCTAATCCTAGGTGCATGAATGCTATTCAGGCGCATGGGTATTTAGGCATTTGGGCACACTTAGACATTCAGGTAGTTCGGCGCATGGGTACTATTTCAGGCACATGAACAACTACTTATAACTAACATCACCACAATTCAAGCCCAAACTCAATTCTAACATGTTCTAAGCTTAGTTCTAACATTTTAAGCATTAGGAACACATACACAACATCATCACAACCATAAATCACCCAAGATATACACCTACCCACATACACATTCGCACATACATACGGGTATACACACCCATTTTATAATAACATTTAAACATGCATTTCTAGCCATAAAATCATATAAAATCTGTAAAAAGGGGGTTCTAGAACTCACCTTATGCAACTTTGAGTATGACTTCTTCAAACCCGTTTGCTATGAGCTCAAACACCTAGAGACCCACTAAAAACCACACACAAACGTACAAACACATACATAAGCATAAACCCGAACTGAAACCAGTCAAGAACACCTTAAAACGTCAAATTCTTACCTTGAATTCGACTTCATTATTCTTCTTCTTCTTCAAAAACCCGAACTCTCTACTTTTTCTCTCTCTAAAAACCGGTTTAAATGGGATGTGCAGACAATATGGGCGGCCATACCACCTTTTGTACCCACTTTGGATACTTTTTGTCCTTTTGACACTTTAACCCCTCAACTTGGGTTAAATTGCATTTCCTCCTTTTATTCATGTTTATTCTTTCTTTCTTGTCTACTAAAAATATCCAGGTGTTACATATTGGTTGGGTTGAAGGAATGTTGATTTGGTTAGTTATCTGTTTTGGCTTGTTTGTGGGAATTCATGGTTATGGGTTATAATGGTATGTTAGGACTATTGTTAGTTGATGGTTTATCATGAATGAACATGTTGGATGTTATGGGTTATGTTAATTGGTATGTTGATGATCATCATACACGCGTGCAAATCTGAGGCCCCTACTTAGTAGGATTGGCAGGGTTTAGGATGTGAAGTCATGAGTGGCTTCATATGGCATGTGGTTCGTGATTTGATCCTTGTATGATGTATTGGTTGTGTTATAGTATACTGAGCATGATAATTGTTGAGATTCACATGACTTGTATAATATCTGGTTGTATGATGATCTAGGTAGTACTTATGGGTAATGAAGTGTCATATGTGATCAGTCTGTATGTTAATCATGTATGAAGTACTGTTATGATTGTTTAAAAGAAAACTTCACCTATAATGTCACCAACGGGTCAATCGGGTCAACTGGGTCAAATATGTCTTGTCTTTATAAAACCTTGAGTCCTTTGATTGTTGATCATTTAAGGTTTCTTTGGGATTTCTATGTACCCGTACTTATGTACTCGTGTGTTCTAGGTAACCTCTGAAGGTTGTCTTTCCACCCTTTCTTGTCAAGTTAAGCTTTAAGTATTTCTTACGTGCATCAGGTGAGTTCATACCCCACTCTTTTTACATACTCTCTTTTGGGGGAGATAGCATACTGGTTTTACAAACACTTTGTTTATATGAGTTGTGTATAGTCTTAATATAGTGCCAATTACCATGGAAGTCCTCACACTTTTGGTTTGTTAGTAATTACTTAGCGGCGAAATTTTGGGTAGTACTACTGGGTCTGACGAGCCCCACCTGTGTAACTCGAGGTCAAACAGGTGCAATTTTTTCCTAATGAACATTGTCACGACCTGGTAAGTCGTGGTAGGAGGCAACAAACATAACACAGTCAGCTTCAATCGTGAAATCACTATGATTATTACTAATTGTGTATAGACTAGCTATCTATTACAATACACTACTTATATTTTGCAACTGTTATTGGTTTATGTATAAATGGAAACTCTTGAACTCACTAACCGTTGTGTTGACTTGTTTAGTATGCTATTTCCAGGTTAAGGTTGCCAATTGCCTAGGAGCACTCACGAGTCAGCATCTTTGGGTTGTCAGCATATTATGAAACTATTTTGGAATATGTTGTTAAATATTTACACTTTGGTTTTGCATAATATTTGGGGCGCGTATGTTTGTGCATTTTTCAACTCATCTTTCTTTGGTTTGGGTTTGCTAGTTTCTTTAATGCTTCCGCGATATTTTAATGTTAAACTTGGGTTTTTAATGTTAGTCCATATACAGTCGTTCTTGGTAACTAATGACTGAGGTCCTGGAATGTCACGCACCTCGCGGTAAAATTACGCATTCGCATTTTGAGGGTGTAACAGATTGGCATCAAAGCCATTGGTTATAGGGAACTAGGTTGCATACACACACTAGACTATAACGGCACAGTTGTTAGTTACTTGTCATTTACTCCCCTTAATGTATACTCATTGGCATACGCATCACGTACTTCGCAGCATGGCATCGTCGTTGCGCGACTTGGGAAAGAGACCCGCGAGCTCCGAGTCACCTCCTTATTCACCTGTACCGGACAATGGATCTGCCTAGCCCCAACACCATTACCTTTTTGAAGAAGTTGATTGGGATCAACTATTTGTGATACCAGAACGTGACGCCCCACGAGATTGGGATTACTATCCTACTTGATTCTAACATATGATATACCGGGAGCGGGTACTGCCAGTAGCCTCTAACCGACCGCGAACGAGGGTATCTACATCCACCCCATCTCTCACACTTCTTGCTATGGATGCTCCGCAAGAGCAAGTTATTGCTGCACTAGTGGCTGCATTGAATACCAAGCAGCAACATGTCAGGATACTCACTGGTGAGAATTATGATATGAGACACCAGGTGCGGGAACTACGACAACAAGTGGATACGCTCGAGGAGCAACATGGGAAGACCCTTAATGGCTGCTATGCAATGGATGATGGCTTAGGAGCGCTTATGAGACGCGGGAATTAACTAGAGCAGAAGGAAGGAATGGCAAATGATAGGCTTGCTGCTCCAGAAGCCCAATTGGCAGCACTCCACATTGCTATAGCTCCTGCTCTGGCAGAGGATCCTGAGGATGAGGACCCTGAGGAAGCCCCTGGAGGAGGAATCGGAGGAGATGGATGACAACAGCGATGGGTCGGTTGTTGTGGATTGACTTTCTTTTGTATGACTTAGACTATGTAGTGTTTCTTTCTTTTGAAACCTATGTGGGAAGGTGTAAGGTAATTTGCAAGGCTGATGCAACCCAAACACCTAAAGTCTCTCCTGCACGCATGCACAAGTGTACTGAAGTGGAATGCTTCGAAAGTTTCACACTGCCTTAGAAATTATTCTAAGTGTGAAATCTTCCGAAGCCAAGACCAATATCTTCCAAAGCCAAAAGATGAAGTCTTCTGAAGCTTCAAAGACAAAGTCTTCCGAAGCCAACTATTGAAGACGGATTTCTTCCGAAGACTTTTTAACTACATGCTTTATCTGATGTACCTTTTACCTAAAAGCTGGACCCCTTTCCGCTGCAACTTTGATAAGACACCAACTTTACATGAGTTGGTGAAAAGGTCCATGCTTTTGGTAAGCTGAACATTGAGGTCTTGAGTCTATAACTTTTCACTTTGTGTACTTTATCCTTTTTATAATGTATTGTGATGTGAGCTATGGCATGTCATAGTCACTAGTCAAAAGGCAATCTGCCTTTTGACTGTAAATTGATTTTGTTGTCTAGATCATGTATCTAGATGGCCTTCAAAGTATGGCCGGCTGTAGGTTGTAGTATAAGTATTTATGGTCCTTGTAACTTATCAAGTAGAACTTTGTAAACCACTTGTAAGGAACTAGAGAGCAATATACATCAACCTTGAAAACCTACTACTTGTGTTGTTCTTGTTCTGTCTCATATGCACTTGTATTTCTTAGTTCTCTAAACTGATTTTTCCTAGTTCCCCATTTGAATTGTTAAGTGTTGTTGCACACTCTCCTCTTTGTGTTGTTGTGTTGTAAGTGCATAACCCTTCACTGGGTCCTGCAATTGGTATCAGAGCTTTTCAGGCTCTTGATATAAGATCTCACCATCTTAAGATCCCTCACACACCAAATACTTAACCCTTCAAATTGCAGCTATCTTTAAAGCTGATATGGAAATCGAAACCATGACAAGGTCCCCACTGATCACTCTTGATGACTTTGACAATTGGTGCCAAAGAATGGAAGGCTTCATCAAGTGTCAAGACTCAAGAATATGGGAATCTGTTGTCACTAGACCTTACATACCAAGCACCTCTTTAGCAGCTGCTGGAGGGGGTATGATCCCAAAAGATGTGGCTGACTACTCAGATGAAGATAGAAAAAAAGTAGAAATTGATCAAAAGGCCATGACAGCCCTTTAGAATGCTCTTCCAAACTCTGTATACAGAGGTTTCAAGAAATGCAAAACAGCTAAGCAGCTGTGGGATGCATTAAAACTAATGTATGAGGGTTCCACTAAATCCAAGGAGAAAAAGAAGGATCTCCTGAAGAATCAGTTTGAAAATTTCACCTTCAAAACAGGTGAGACCGACTCAACAATACTTCAGGTATGTTGAGATTGTGGATACTCTAGTGGATATTAGAGTAACTCTTGAGAACAGGGATATTGTAATGAAGTTTATGTCCTTTCTTCCTAGGCAATGGATATATTTTTATGTTGTAATCAAGAGGACTGAGAACCTTAAGACTCCTACTTTGATAGAGTTGTATGGCATTCTCAGTGGATACCAGATGGAGACGAACATGCAATGTTCATCTGGTAACTCCAGAAATCAAATGGGTTTAGCCCTTGATATGACTGAAAGGGATAGCATAGAACCCCAACATCATCTCATATGCTACCCTGACATCTCATAAAAGGGTCCTTTCATCACCTTCCCGGAGACACGAAGGGAGAACTATACTCAAGGAAGCCCATTCCAAGAGACAAGTTCCTCTCAAGCCTTTGTGTCTTCTAATCAAAGTTGTGGCAGCTTCCTATTCACCCTTGAATACCTGGACTGTATCCATCTAGATGATCTGGAGTACATGGAAATAGTCCAGCAAATGGCTCGTCTCACTCACAGAGCCAAGAGGTACTACAAGAGGACAGGAAGGAAGTTTCCCAGCAATACAGCCAGTGGAAAGTTTGGATTGGATAAAAGCAAAGTTAAGTGTTACAACTGTAATTTGATGGGCCACTTTGCTAGGGAGTGCAAGGCACCAAGAACAAATGGTGGACAAGCACAATCCAGACCAAACTACACTAATAAAGCTACCTAGAATGAGAAGCCAAAGCAGCAAGTTGCAGTTGCTGTTGAAGAAGGAGGCTTTGACTGGAGCTTTCAGGTGGAAGATGCATCTCCAAACCAAGCATTAATGACTGACCATGATGAAACCAAGGTATTGGAACATCTTTGTACTCCTGAATGTATTGCTAATATCAACAGATACAGGTCCTATAACTTAGAGATGGGATCTGATCTTGAGTCCTTAAACATCTTGAAATCTGATTTTAGAAAGACTGAAAATGATTATAAGTTAAAGATAGAGGACTTA
>BJCO01828033.1:0-15488 GCA_018326465.1 Flaveria floridana | reverse complement strand
TGTTTGACATCTTCAGTAGTTTAGGTGTTTTTCAGTAGTTTGTTAATAACGGTTTGATGTCACTATCAAGTGACATCAGCCTACGTCATTCTTCCTATAAAAGAAAGATGACCTAATTGTAACCGTGCCGAAGTGTGTGATTCAATAGAAAACACCTTTTTGCAGAATTCGTCTCTCTTTCTATAACTTTACTGTTACATGCAAAATCTGTTTGTTCTTGCTTATTTGTTCTAATTCTCGTGCTAAATCCGCTGCGAATATAACCTAATTGATCAAACTAGAGGTTGAGATCCTGTCAAGGTCTGAAAGTTCCAGAGTGGGGAAGAAGACCAGGACCGAGGAGCAAAGGGTGAGCGCTAGAGCATTCACGAAGACCAGAGTGAAGGCTAGGACGGATCCCAATGTTGTGTCAGGTATGTTTCCAGTAAATCAAACTCTTGCTTCTGTGTTATTTGATTCTGGTGCTAATAGGAGTTTTATTTATGCTGCTTTCTGTGCTAAATTGCCTATTAGTAGTAGACGTGTTGATGAGCTCTTCGATGTAGAAACTACTATTAGTAAGTCCACTAGAGTTACTGATATGATATAGGACTGTGCCATAGAATTAGAGGGCTATAGGTTTGCTGCTAAGTTACATGTGATGCCCCTCGGTGGATTTGATGTAGTATTAGGGATGGATTGGTTAGCAACCTATGAAGCGAACATCATGTGTCGTAAGAAGATGATTAGACTAACAGCGCCTGATTGGAGTTCATTGACGATATACAGTGATCGAGTTACAACGATTCCGAAGGTGATTTCGATGTCGGTGGCGGGAAAGTGCATGAGGCGTGGATGTGCTGCTTATTTGGCCTTCGTAAAGGATGTGGACACGTCAACACCATAATTGTTCGATGTACCGATGGTGTGTGACTTTCCCGATGTGTTTGCAGAGGACTTATTAGGCGTGCCACTGGATCGTGAAATCAAGTTTCAAGTTGACTTGATACCCGGTGCTCAGCCTGTGGCTAAGGCACCGTATCGGTTGGCTCCGACTGAGATGAAGGAATCGATGGAGCAACTGCAAGAGTTGCTTGATAAGGGTTTCATCAAACCGAGTATCACTCCTTGGGATGCTCCGGTCTTGTTCGTGAAGAAGAAGGATGGTAGTATGAGGATGTGCATCGACTACCGTGAGTTGAACAAGTTGACTGTGAAGAATCGGTATCCATTACCGAGGAATGATGACTTGTTTGATCAGCTCCAAGGTGCCAGTTGGTTCTTGAGGATAGACCTTCGATCTGGCTACCTGTTGGTCCATTTGATCGTATTACAGTGCAAAAGAAATGATGAATCGTTCAATATCAAACACACAAACTCAACAAGATGAACAATGAAGATTGAAGACAATAATAACTCATTCAATATAAGACAATGAAGATCATAACATTCAATAACATCAAAGCACAATGATATTTCTATTAATTTACTGCTTAGAAAAGGTAACTTGCAACAAGGATCAATAATTAGGGTTTTGCAAGATTACCCACAATGATAGAAATCAAAAACTACATATAGCAGTCTCTGTTTCACAGACAGTTTCGCTGTCAGCGAAACTGTTCTGCCGAAACTGTAGTTTCGCCCGATAGAAACAGTAGTTTCGCCGAGCGAACCAATCAACTGACTATGAGCGAAACTATAGTTTCGCTCACAGTTTTGCCGGACTGCAAATTTACATAATGCTAAATAGATACAAAAGGAAACTAACAAAAGACCTATTACAAGCAAAAATAAACATTCTAATCTAAGGTGAGTCCAACCTAAACATGATCTTCAATACTTCCCCTAGGTTGGAACTCATCACCTTCACTCATCTTTATGTGTCTTGTCAGCTCCAGTTTCCTCCGTTGCCTTTGATTTGACTTCAACGCCTCCTGCAACCGCTTCCTTAGGGGCATCAGTAAATGATTCTCCATGGTCTCTTCCTGCTTCACGAGCCCCATCAGTATGAGCACTAGCTTGCCCAAACTGCCTTGTCAGATCTTGAATATCCATGTTCAGATCATCTTGAGCCCTTACTCGCTCTGCAAGCCTTTTCACTTCTGCTCTCACTCCTCTAATCTTATTTGCCACAGTCATGAACAGACAAGCTTCTTTCCTTGTCTCATCTCCCGCACCTGCCCTGATATGATTCTCACACAGAACCAGCAGGTCTTCATCACAAAAGCTAAAAAGCTCCATCGGATCAAAGACTTTGAATTCAGCACCATTCTTCACTCTGATTACCGCCTCCCCCGTATTGTTATCTTAAAACCATTTCTCAAAATTCTGTAGTTGTTGGGGGAGGGGATCTACCAATCTGATCCTATTCATAGTCTTTGGGGGTTTCACCCTTAGCACAATCTTTCCCTTTCCAGTCTCCCAGTCCTTGTCCTTCTTTGATCGTTTCCTCTCAGCCTTCATGTATCCAAAATACTCAAAGTTGTCATGTAAGCCATTTTCAATCTCTTTCTCCAAAAGTGAGGCTCGGTCACTAAAATTTGCATTCAGTAACGGCAGAGCCGCCAACCTCCTCAGATCCTATTTAGGCAAGGTTTTGACTGCCCTCCTTTTATGCATGTAGCTAATTCCACCCCCTCTCCTCTTGATCATGAACATCTTGAGGCCAGGGTTTTAATACGAGCTTATAATCCTCTTGTCAGCCTGTGTTTTATTCAACCCTTCCAAGTGTTGGAAAAGGGGAGTTAATTCTTCAGTCTCCTTCTCTTTAACAAACCAATCATTTTATCCATCTCAAAGATATCTTCATCTAGCTCTCCCTTTTTGGCTACATATATCAATGGTCTTTCATCAACTTCATAGTATTCTGGCTCAAAATCATAATCTACTAGTTGTTCATCATCCTCTTCTTCATCAACTATCCGTTTTCCTTTCTCATCATCTCTCTCAACCAACTTCTCCCTCACAACCTCTTATCCTACCAAATCATTTTCTACATCAAACCCCATGTTCACAAACCCAGCCTCGAGAATCTCCTCTTCATTCTCCCTATCTTCATCTTCATTCCTTATTCCAGAACCTTCTGCACCAGCAATTGCTGCACCAGATGTGCCCTCTCCTGCCTTGGAGGAAGTAAACACGTTCAAAATGGGTATTTAGAAGAATCAGTTAAATCATCTAACTCAGATTGAGTTAGTTGATTGGGCAGGCCGGCAGCAGCTTTCAGCTCATTCACCTCCTCCAGAAGTCTCTTAATCAGTTTGTTTTAATCAAGCAGCATCTTGGACATTCCCTCCATCATCTCATCCTTTTTCTTCTCCCTTATCTCCTAATTAATCAGCTTAGTCTTAATCATACTCAATTCGTTGGAGAGAGAGGTGTTGAGGTTCCTGCTTACATCCTCATCTAAACTTGCCCTTTTTACAGTTTGTGTGGGCACAGTGAAGGTTTAATGTCTGTGTTTGGTTGTCCTCTCTGATTCTCCTATATTAGCCTTCTTCTTCGATCTTTTCTCCTTTTCAGCCCTTATCTCTTCAGCCCTTTCATTTACTTCGTCTTCGAAATCATAATCCTTCTCTTTAACATATCTCTTTCTCTTCTTAGCTGCATCAGACTGTTGTGCTCTAGTTTCTTCAGCTCGTTTATTCTCCGACTCATCCACCCTTCTGATATAATTCCATCTTTCAGGTGGGTACATGTTTTCCCACAGATGGGTGATCTTCCTGCTAAAATCATGCCGGATGGCACAACCGTCTGCAAAAATACGTGGGTTCATCTGCACCAACCTTTTCACCTCCCCGTGTCTTGGCACATTTGGAATTAGATCATCAAAGATTATCTCAAGAAATCTAGGATACAGGAGCCACTTATCCTTCTTTAGGACCATCACGTTCTCTTCCATACACGCAAATATCAGTCTCGCAATGTTTGCCTTCTCCCCTCTGCAGCATAACACCATAGCTTTTGCCCAGTCTATGTTCAGACCATCTAATCCACCTTTACGGCGATCTAAACACATAATAAAGACATGGGCAATGAATCTCCATTCCTTTGAGAGAAAGGACTTCTTGATCTCCTTTCAGGAACCAAAAGCTGGCCCCTCATATCCCATACTCCTGAATGCTGCGAACACCTCAACATCTGACATAGTAACCTCTTCTCCTGAATCCTCTTCTAGTCTTAGGATCCTTGAAACTGTCTCAGCTGTAATAGTCACCTCATTCTCCAAGACTTTAGCAGTGATCCTTTGGGTGTTTCCTCTCGTGTCATACTCAGCAAATCTCCAAAAGTCTCTGATGTGTAGATCATATATGGTAGTAGAATGAGAGATAGCGTAAGCTATAGGGGATCGTTGCAGCCGCCGAATATAGTCTCTGAACCCTGCTGCTTTAGGATGTGTATCATCCAGAATGGCAGTGATGTTGTTTCTCTCATCAAATTTTAGATTAGCCATTTAAACCTGTAATACAAATGAAATATATTAAAAAAAATAAAGTAATAAAATAATGATAAATAAAAAATAAAAAATAAAAAATAAAAAATAAAGTAAAATTAAATTCGTTGGCCGAAACTATAGTTTCGCTGGATGAGATTTAATTTTGGTAGGCGAAAGTATAGTTTCGCCAGCAAGATCACACCAGTTTCGCCCAAATAGTGAGGTAGATTCGACAAGCCGAAACAATAGTTTCGGCATATCGAAACTGAAAAATAGTCAGCGAAACTGTTACGTTCGCCCGGATAGCATAACCTTACAGTTTCGCTGAGGATTCAAGAACTTTCGTTCAGTTTCGCTGGACTATAGCTAATTTTGCTGGAAGAACAGTGAAGGTACCAAAGAGTCTCGATAAAATAACCTCACAATGTGATATTATAAGAAAGGATAAATGACAGTCCTGAGTTCGAAACTCACTTGCGAGTGTGAATCAACAAACAATCGATATCAAAATCACAAAATCGCAGAATCGCAAGAGAATGTCACGGAACAACCCTAAAGAGCCTAACAATTCGTCTGTGCGAAAGTGAGAAGATAATTTCACAAACTGACTTAAATAGCATATAGTTTTGCAGGTGGCGAAACTGTAGTTTCACCTGACGAATCTACAGTTTCTCCCAGCGAAGCTGCAATTTCGCCAAGCGATACACAGATCAAAAATGACATCGCACGGGATGAGAATGCTGAGCGAAATTGCAATTTCATCTAGCAAAACAAATAGCGAAAGTATAGTTTCGCCTTTTTTTTAAAATTGAATATATAAGAATAAACAGAGATCTAAATCGATCAGAGATCACATCCTCAAGATATATATTAGCACAAAGATGAGTTTAATCATAGACAAGCAATGAGATCATACCGATAACTAAATCTGATCACATCTTTTGAAGGAATTTTGAAATTCTCAGACATATCAATAACGATTGCAGATATGTTTGTCTACTTAAACCCATGCCTTATCTTTTTCAACAAACAGCATAGGATTTGTTAAGGTTCGATTAGATGCTTTAGAATGTTAGGACCCCACAATCATTTGGCAAAAATCCTTACTCAACCTCAGGATTTCTTAAATTTTGATACGATATTTATAGAACAAGGCTTGTGCATTAGAATATAAGTGATTATCAATAGAATATTGCATTCTGTGATGAATTCATCATTTAGATGATTTGATACAACTTAGATCAAGATGGTGAGAGCTCCAGGTCTATACTCACGTATAAAAAAGGAGATGACCATTTAATCATGTGCCGATGAGAGCTCCAGATCAGTACTACCATACAGGAGAGGAGATCATCATTCCAGGTCAGTACTACCATACAGCAGAGGAGATAAGCACAAATACAAGACACGTAAATACACCAGACATGATTCAAAGATATGGCTTATAAGATTTGTATCATGGTGGGTGAAAGATCAATTCTCAATTCAATTTTTGTCGGGACTCAGTTTTCATGCAGGCCAAAATGATTGCGTAACCCTAGACATCATTAAGCATAGATTTTAATTTAAATCATTTTGCTATTGTCTACTTTATTTTTCAGGCTGAGTCTACCAAGCATATCGATTAAAGAATCTGTTTAAATTTTTTTTTTGCAATTTAAAAATAAGATGTAAATCAGAGAGCAGCATCAGTTAGTATCATTTCACATTTTAAATGCCAGTCATGCATAAATGAGCATATCCAGAAGATATACAATCATTTCTCGTCATCTCAAATCAAGTTCCCAGTTTTTTTTATTTTATGTAGAACTTATATACACTCCCCCATAATTTTATTTTAGAAAGACCCTTTATGTTTACAAACATAAGAGAAAAGAAAAGAGGATTTAAAAAGATATTAGCCCTCGCATAGAGATCAATTCATAAAAGCAAGGTTTATCAAATGTTTTTGTGAAAATATCTACCTTTTGATTTTTAGTATCAATGGGAATAATATCGATAAAACCCTTTTCCTGTGCATCACGAATTGCATGAATAAGTGTTTCGATGTGCTTGGTTTGAGAATGATGAATAGGATTTTTAGCAATCCTGATGGTGGCTTCGTTGTCACAAAACAACGATGTTTGGAGAAAATTGATTCCATAGTCAATCATCTAGTGTTGTATCCAAAGAACTTGTGAACAACAACTAGAGGCGGCAATGTATTCTGCTTCTCCTGTAGATAGGGAAACAGTGGTCTGTTTCTTTCTTTGCCATGAAACCAGACAATTGCCCAGGTATTGACATCCTCCAGTCACCGATTTTCTATTTAACCTGCAACCATTAGAATCACTGTTAGAATAAGCATGTAAATCATAATTCCCACCATAGGGATATCAAAGACCTAAACGAGAGGAACGAAAGATTTTCTTGACGGCTTTTTCATGAGGCTCTTTTGGAGCTGACTGGTAACAAGCACAATATCCTACAGCAAAAGTGATATCAGGACGACTTGCTGTAAGATACATAAAGGAACCGATCATAGATCTTTAAAGATGAGGATCAACAGGTTTCCTGTTCTCATCAGGAGTGAGGCACGTTTGAGCAGAAAAGGGAGTCATTTCAGGAGACGCGTCATCCATCTTGAATTTCTTCAAAATTTCTTTAACATACTTCTCCTGATGAATGAGAATGCCTTCTGGCTTTTGTTCTACTTGTAATCCAAGAAAAAAGTACATTTCTCCCATCATACTCATTTCAAACCTATTACGCATGACCTCTTCGAACTCCCGACATAATTGTGAATTGGTGGAGCCAAAAATAATATCGTCGACATAGACTTGGACAATCAATATTTCACCATTCACTTCTTTATTTAATAGAGTCATATCAATGGTACCACGAGAGAAACCATTGCTTAAGAGGTACTGTGTTAGGGTCTCATACCAGATCCTAGGTGCCTGATGAAAACCATAAAGAGACTTGTCAAGCTTAAAAACTGTATCGGGAAAATCAGGATCCTCAAAACCTGCTGGTTGACACACATAAATCTCTTCATCAATGTCTCCGTAGAGAAAAGCACACTTGACATCCATCTGATAGACCTTGAACTGTATATGATCAGCATGAGCGAGAAAAATCCTTATTGCTTCAAGACGAGCGACGGGAGAAAAAACTTCAGTATAATCAATCCCTTCTTCTTGAGCAAATCCTTGCACAACCAATCTCGATTTGTTACGCACCACAACACCACGATCATCTGGTTTGTTCTTAAAAACCCATTTTGTACCAATTGGGCATTTGTTTGGAGGCAAGTCAACCAAAGTCCATACTTTGATTTTTCTAAATTGTTGAAGCTCCAATTGCATTGATTCCACCCAGCAAGGATCCTGGAGAGCGGCATGTATGTTTTTCAGGACAGATTGAGAGATAAAGCAAGAGAAGAGACAAATATTAATCAAACCAGATTGACTCCGTGTCCGTACACCATCAGTGATAGATCCAATAATGTTATCATGAGGATGATCTTTCAAAGTTTTGAAATCTATGGATAAAGGCAAGATGTTTGGAGATGTTTCACTGGCAGATTGTGAATAAGTAGAAAAGGGTGAGAGAGATGGAATAGGCTATGGTAGGATAGATGTTGGTGATGAAGGAAGAGATGTAGAAACAGGTGTCGATGAAAGATCAAATAATGGAGAAGATGATCCAATATCAACTGACGTGGCATCATTTGCTGAAGAGGTGGAATGGACAGGAGATGGGGTTGAGGAAATAATATTTGTTTGAACATTTGAGATGGACACATAATTATTGAAAACTGGAAGATTAAAAGAATTAAACACAGTATCTGAGTCAAAGAACCATGTTGGTTCAGATCGAACATCAGAAGAGTTAGACTCTTGCCAATCAACATAGAACGACTCTTGAATGATGTATGTTCTCTTGTTATATACCCGATAAGCCTTTTGAGAAGAAGAATAACCGACAAAGTAACACTCGTCAGACACGGCACCGAACTTTGTCGTTTGGGATTGAGTATTCAGAAGAGTGCATGAACAACCAAATGGTCAGAAGAAGTCAATTAAAGGTTTTCATTTATGAAAAAGTTCATAAGAAGTCTTCATTTTTTCCTTGACTATCAACACCCAGTTTAGAACGTATGAAGCACAATTTACCGCTTCAGCCCAAAAGATAATGGGTAACGATGATTCTATCAACATTGTACGAGCGGCTTCAATAAGAGTGCGATTCTTTCGTTCAGCTACACCATTCTGTTGAGGCATACTTGCAGCACTAAATTGTCTCACAATTCCCTTTTGAGATCAGAACGAATCAAGAATCTGATGAATTCAAGTACCGTTGTCACTTCTCATGGCCAGAACATTTCTCTTGCTTATTGTCTCGATTGAAAGTATTAACTTCTGCAATTCCTCAGCAACCTCTCCCTTGTGAGCAAGAAATTACACCCATGAATATCTTGTGAAATCATCTGTAACAACAAGACAGAAGGATTTTTTAGCAATTGATTTAATGCTGATTGGGCCAAACAGATCAGTATGCAATAACTTGAGAGGATTGGATATGCTATTTTCAATTTTAGGTTTATGTGGTTTCTTATGTTGTTTTCCCTTTGCGCATGCCATGTATTTTTCAGCCATAGAAAAGTCTTTTAAAGGTAATCCCCTAACAAGAATGTTTTAACTAATTTATTACACGGCTCAATCTGTGATGCCATAGGAAAGACTCAGAGGTGGAAGCTTTAGATAGAAGACAGGTGACAGAAGATGTTGAATCCTTTGAACTCATATCAAGAAGATATGTATCATGTTTCCTTGGAGCCCGCATTAGTACCATATTATCTAGAATATCAATCTCAGATTTCAAAAAGAGACATTCATTGGACTTGAATAAGACCGGAATACTTTTATTCCAAATCTAAGAGACGCTCAACAGATTGAATGCAAGCACAGGTACATAGTTGACTTTTTCTAAGGTAAGAGAGCCGTTGGAGACTTCTCTTTGACCGATCATTTTCCCTCCTTTCTTGTCGCCGGAGAATGCAACGAAACCTCCATTGATTATTCGATAGTTAGTCAATAGATCTTTAAGTCCCGTCATGTGTTTGTAGCATCCACTATCAACATGCCATACACTATTTATAACTTTAGTGGATGACTCCTGCACGAATATCAAGACAAGGTTAACCGGGTGAAACAGGTACCCAAGTTTGAACAACTTTGGGTTTATGAATAATAGATTTTTTACAAAAGAAGTTGTTAACTAATTGAGTTAACCTATTACCAAAGGAATTTCTGTTCACATGTCTATGATGAAGCGGAGGACAGTGCTTAACAACATGATCATCTTCACCACTTTGAAAACAGTATGGTTTTAATCTAGGTCTATTATGTAATGAGGTTGGGATTTTGTCAATGCATATTTCCTCATCATATTCAGATAATCTTGAATCAACATCACTGTATGTCTCATATATGTCAATAGAATAGTTTTTATTTGAAAAAGAAAGATTATTTACAGAAGAAGATGAGATGTCATCTGAAATACATGTTGTACTAGTACCACTTGTACTTGCCTCAGATGAAGATGTAACCCTGTCATGAGACACAGAAATTTTAGCTGGAGGAAAAGATGGAATAGGGTGAGAAAAGAATTTTTCAAAATAATTAATTTTAATATCCACATCATTCTTCACAGTGATATCAATCATAAGATCAAAACAATCAAAAGATGTAGCAATATCACAATCCATAGAATTTAAAGATGAAACAGAAACATCACTAGAACATGAAGAAATAGAGTCTTTTACAGTATTACTAGAGACAAAAATAGAATTTAAACTAGATTTATGATCTAAAACAAAATGCTGAGGTTCAGGTGTACTAAGGCTAGAGCATCCAAGCTCGCTAGTCGGTCCATAATCGTAGTCCTCACGAACATGCATAGGGTTCACACCTTCTAAACCTGCAGACATACTGTTAGTATCTATTTGGATCAAATCATTAGAAGGTTGGGGAACATGCATAGGTTCTCCCATACCCAATTGTTGAATTATATGCTCCCCCTAGAATTTCTAAGCAACTTGGGTCAAGCTGAAGAATCTGTAAATTCGCTGATAATTTCGCTGAAAATCCAACAAATTCACTGCTAATTTCGCTGGTAAATTCACTGGTAAATTTGCTCGGCAGCTGAGCAGCAATTTCGCTAGAACAGTATTTGAAACTCTAGTTTCGCCCGTAATTTTGCTAAAACTAGTAGAACTTTCATTCTGATGAAATTTCGGCAGCAGTTTCGCTTGTTTGAATAATAATGTGATGGGAACTTTCGTTCAAGGGGGTAGTTTCGCTGGAAATCAATGACAAACTTCCATAAATCACACAAGTTATAGTTGCGCTGGACTGTGCTAGTTTCGCTGGAAGAAACACACAGTTTCGCTGGAGGAAGAAAAATGTAGTTTCGCTGGATGAACACCTAGTATCGCGGGAAGAGCACTAGTTTCGCCTGACAAATCTGAACTACTTTTTCAGCGCAAAATTAACTCAAACTCATCCAAATCTCAATGGATTTGAGATCTGATGATTTCTATAGCTTCCCACACCAAAATACAACAATTCTCAATCAATTTCCATATCCAAAACAAGCATATCAGATCAACAATGAATGAAATAGTGATTTTGAACCCAAAACATACAAAAATCTAAAAATTCTTGCTGAATCTTCAATAGCAGCAACATATTTTCACAAATGATTCAATGTGGATCTTAGATAGGCTCTGATACCAAATTGTTTGTCCCAATAAACACTTGAATCAATGAGATTTGAGAAAATTGTTAGATCAAACACAAAATATAGATTAACAAATGATGAACACCTCAAGAACACAATGAAATCCCTTGTTTGATCTTTGATGATTTGAATCTGATAATACAAAGTGGAAACCCTCAAATCAAGTGGCTCATTCAAGCTACTTAACCCTAATTGCAACTTATCTATTTATAGTGAATATAATATTCACTAATGACACATTAAGCCCCTAAACATAAACTAATTAGGGAAAACTACAATTAAACTAAAACATGACAAAAAGTAGATTAAATGTATTTTGTTTACATAAAATATATTTATTAGAATAAAGATCCTAGTCACAATATATCTTTAACGTCTCATGTCGGTTCTTCGTCTCGTTCTCAACGATTGACTTTTCTTGACTTTGACCGTGACATTGACTTTTGTTGACTTTGACTGTGTTGATAATATTAGACTATCTTTCAGACCTAACAATACTCCCCCTTAGTCTATTATTACCAACGTCTTTCATCGTGATCAGCACCGACAAGTGAACTGAACTTGATCTTCAATTTGTTAATCTTTAGTCTTAATTTTGAGGTTCAACAATACTCCCCCTAGACTGATGCTTCAAAAATTTTCTTGCTAAAGATCTTTATCTCACAAGCACCTCCTTTTTGCATGCTCCCCCTTGTTGTGTGCATCCTCTTGATTATAACGCAAACCCTTTCTTGAATCTCTGAGTGGTTCAGAAGATGTAGGATGAGGATTTTTAGCTCGGTATCTTCTGTAAACTTGATGAACAGGTTCTCTAATCCGGTACACTGCTCGACTGATGATCGGCCATCACTTACAGCAAAAATCTTAAACACATTCACAAACACAATCTCAACATTTCAAATTAAATCATTTCATTTTAACAAAATAAACCTGTGTTTATATGTGTGTGAAAACAAACGAACCCGTGTTTGTTTGTATGCAATTTCTGTGAAATGCATGAAAGATGATAAAATTGTAACAACATAATATAGAAGACCTAAATGAATATTGAAAAGAAAATCTATTATAATTTTCTAATTTTATTCTATGTATATATTTTTTATTTGTATAATTTTTTTTTAATTACCGAGAACTGAATCGATCATGAGATTACATCCTCAAGATATACTTTAGCGCTAAGATGAATTTAGACATCGACAAGCAATGAGATCACACTGATAACTGAATCTAATCACATTCTTTGAAAGATTTTAAAATTCTCAAACAGATCAATAACGATTGCTGATATGTCTGTCCACTTAAACCCACGCCCTATCTTTTTCAACAAGCAGCAGATGATTCGTTAAGGTTTGATTAAGCACTTTAGAATGCTAGGACCCTACAATCATTTGGCACAAACCCTCACCCAACCTCAGGATTTCTGGAATTTTATTACGATCTTTATGGAACAAGGCTTGTGCATTAGTGTGCAAGTGAATATTAACAGAATATTGTATTCTGTGATAAATTCATCATTAGATAATTTGACACAACTTAGATCAAAATGGTGAGAGCTCCGGGTCTATACTCACGTATAACAAAGGAGATGACCATTTAATCGTGTGCCGATAAGAGCTCCAGGTTAGTACTATCATACAACAAAGAAGATCATCACTCCAGGTCAGTACTTCCGTACAGCTGAGGAGATTAGCACAAACACAAGACACATAAATACACCAAACATGGCTCAAAGATATGGATTATATGATTCTTATCATGGTGGTGAATGATCAATTCTCAATCCAATTTTTGTCAGGACTTAGTTTTCGTGCAGGCCTAAATGATTGCGTAAATCCAGACATCCTTAAGCATATATTTAATTTAAATCATCATGCTACTGTCTACTTTATTCTTTAGGCTGAGCCTACCAAGCATATCATAAACAAATTTGTTTGTTTTTCTTTTACTTGAAATAAAAAATAAGATGCAAATCAAATAACTGTATCAGTTATTATCATTTCTCATTTTAAAGCGCAAGTCATGCAAGAACAAGCATTTCAAGAAGATATATACAATCATTTGTCAATCACCTCGAATCAAGTTCCCAGTTCTCTTTTTCATTTTTTTATCTTTATATGATATGCTCTCCCCCTAAATTTTATTTTTGCAAATCACGTTTTTTATATATATAAATTTTTTAAATTTTTTTATAATACTGTACAAAAATAGAAATTTCCCAAAGAAGGTCTTCGAAACTACACTGATATGAAGATAAGAAATGAATTATCAAGAAATATGCAGTGATTGTGAAATGAGAACTGTGATTGTGCAGATAAAAATCTAGATTGTGGATAAAATACCATGATCTTAACCTGTCTGTTCCGCCTCAAATTTGAATTAGGAACAATCTATGTCAGTAAACCGGATTACTAACAGTCCTCCTGAATTGTTCCTGCACTCATTAACAAATTAGTTAGAGAGGGGAACCCAGGCCATCGTAGTCCTGGGAGTTCCTTTTTTATCAATATAAGTATCCTGCTTCGGCACATAACCGTTTGAACAATCAGGGATTGTTGTATCCTTCTATTTAATTTGCCAAATTTGTTTCGGTTCAATTAATTTGGATTTGAATGAATTAAAATTGGAAATAATTTTCTGTTTAAGAGCGGAAGGAAAAGAATTTGGTTTTGAACCTTTGGTCATTTTTATCTTTAAATCATGTGAAACCGGCTTTACATGAAAAGGTTTGGATGGAGGTTTTTTCATCCACCCATTCAAAGATATGTGCTTTTTACCTCTTGATCCAGAGAAGCAACCCATGTTGCCTTTACCGTCTGGAACATTCTTTGTACACTTACATCGGGAGAGCAATACGTTTTGCCTTTACCATCCTTAGCAAGTCTTTGAGGACATTTCTTTACCACATGACCTTCTTTTCCACACTCAAAACAAGCCTTGAAAGGATTTTAACGGTTGACTAACCCGTGTGAAGCAGGTGGGGATGAGGATTGCTTTGTGCTTGTAGCAAATTCTTGCTTGTTCTGAAGTTTCCTGTGCTGAATAGGGAATGAGATCTTCACTGATTGACTGGGTTGTTTCGCAGTTGGAGAAGAGATCCGTATTGGTCTTCATTTAGCTTTTGGAAGCTTTTGACATTTGGCAATTTTTGATGATATCTTGATTTTTGAGGGACCGACACTGTCCTCTGCGTTTGATTCATCATCTGAGCTTATTCAGTGTCGTATACACAAATCTGGTTCCAATAGATCTTGATTGAAAGGAATAGGATGTGTTGTTGTTTTTGAAACTTGATAATTAGGTGATTCCTGATTTATCTCTTCTTTCACAACCTTAACAGGTTCAAAAGTAGGAATTTCACATGCTTTAAACTTATCAAAGAAGTTAGAAGAAATAGTAGATATAGATTTACAAACAATCGTTTGCTTGACTGTCAGCATTCGATTTATTATATCCCATACCAGTTGTAGAATCATAATCATCTCGCACCTCATTAAGATTGACACCGCTCAAACCTGCATGCAGACTATTAGTAGGTTGTTCAAACACATCATTTGTAGGATGAGGTCTGGGGATTGGTGAATAACAAAAAGTACTAGGAGGAAGATAAACCTTAGCATTTTCATATCGCAAACCTGTTCTAATCCTAGCCCCCTGTTGAGATTTACATAAATCGTCATGTTTCATTCCTGATATAGTCCATTTATCAAGTTTTGACTGAAGCTTGCTTGTTTCAAACTCAGCAAGAGCAACACTTTCAGGTAAATTATTAACTTCAATATTTCTTTCCACAACTATTCTTTTTAAATAATCATTCTCTTTTAGGGCCTCGTTTAATTTAACAAAGTATTTTGACTCATTTGTTTTAAGCTCCTCATTAATTCGTTTCAAATCCTTTTCATTATCAATCAATAAATGTTGGACCAAAAGAACCAATGAGCCAGATCAGAAAAACCTTTAATTCCCATAGACATCACAACAACTGCTGAAGACTTCAATAGCTGATGATGACAAAGACTGATGACATTAGCTGAAGTACAAAGTCTAAAGACTTCAGCTAAAGTACAAAGACTGAAGTACAAAGTCTGAAGACATCAGCTGAAGTACAAAGTCTGAAGACATCAGCTGAAGTACGAAGACTAAAGACATCAGCTGAAGTACAAAGACTGAAGACAACAACTGAAGACATCAGCTGATGACAACAACTGAAGTTCAAGTCTGAAGTCAAGTACTGAAGCCTTCAGAGTTTGTCACAATAGCTGAAGAAGTATTCTTCAGTTGTTGTGATGGT
>BJCO01828031.1:0-10455 GCA_018326465.1 Flaveria floridana | reverse complement strand
GGGGGCCCAGTGCCGTGGATGTTGGCACCCAGCTGGGACGGTGCGGGGTTTTCTCCTTGGAGCTGCATCCGGACCTTGATGAGATCAAGCGGGTGCGTTGAACATCCGGCGACAATCGACGCAATGCCTCCTTCAACAAATCCTTTGAATCCCATGATTGAAATTTCAAAAAGTGAAGAAGAGAAGAGTAATGGGGATTAATTAGATGGATTAGGGTTTATGAGGGTGGAGATCAGAAGGAGATTAAAATGGAGGAAAAGTGGGTGATGTTTGGTCTGCAAAACATGTGTTACAAAGAAAGAGGGATGAAGTGATGCTTTATTGGGGAAAGTTGAACAGGTATATATGGGTAACTGGAAACATATATACGAGGAGCAGAAAAACGGGTGCTTGCCGTTACATAAATTGATTTTGGGCAACTCTTCAATTATTATAATATATTCTAAACAAAAATCTTTTATTTGTTTAGAGGTGTGTATAAGATATTTTCTCTAAATTTATCTGGTCGTGATATAAACACATGTAATTTTTTAGTCAGTAAGGATCCAAATAAAAATTTAGTTTACATAGAGAATCATGTAAGAACTATTTAAATTTTAGAACTTGAGAACTAATCTTGTTTTTTCTTTTAACACTTATAACTTTTGTATACGATATATTATTTAAAAAAAAAATTACATCAGAATATCAAGAATTATTTTTATATTTAATTTGAGTATAATATTGTTGTATTACAATTGTGTTGCATATATGTAGTATATCAAACTGCATATGTGCAGTTTATTATATTATATTTTTGTTGTATCGTAATACTACATATATGTAGTATTGACGTATAAGCTATTTTTTATATACTCAAACTAAAGACAAAAGAATTTAAGCTTTAATGGTATTATTTTTCTAAAAAAATAATAACATATGATAAAGGTATAGGTGTTTAAATATACAAAATAGTAATCAAATTTTCAAACTCAAATTGGTTATCAAGTGAAATTAACCCTATACGTATAATAAGTTCGTGTTTTATAGACTAGATATTATTTAGTGTTTGTGCTTGTTTTATAGAAGTTAACATGGACCTTTTTTTCTAGTTTTAAACACACCAAAATCATTCATCCAAAATCATTCATCCAACTAAGTAGGGCTTGAAATCTTAAACACAATCTAGAAAAACTAACCTTGAATGGAGGAGTCATCGAGTAGGGAAAGTCGTTGCCAGGTGGTCACCGTCGCCACCGGAGCCTGGCTATCGCAAAGATACAACAACAAAAGTATGCTCGATAGGGTTGGGGGGAGGGGGAGGCTGAAATTCAGTCGATCTTCTTTTTTGGGGGAGGGTTTGTAAGTTAGGGTTTCTATGTAGACAAGAATTACGTAATATGAAATTACCAAATGATGAATAGTAAAGGTGATTAACAGTAACGATGAACAGTATGAAACAGAGGAGCTTCACTTGATCCTAAAAGGTTTTCTCGCTCAAACCACCGACATTGCAAAAACAGCGATCGTTCAACGTTTACAGTGATTAAAAGTTAAAACAACACAACAGTCCTTCGCTGATTCAACAATGGCGATCGTATTAAAACGATTCCAAACGCCAAATCAATAAACGGATCTGATTTCTCCGTCTATAAGCTAACAAACGTCACAAAATCGAAAAAAAACATACGAAACACGCATATATGAAAGATTTTCACAAGGATTAACCTTCAATGACGGAAATGGAAGGGGAAATCATCGTGGAATCATCACAAACCATTCGACACCATCGCTAAAGGCTCAGCACCTATGATTTCACCTCAGGATTCGAGATTGTTGGTGAAATTGAAGAGAATTGATGGATTTATGAACCCTAATGGTGAATGCTATATAGGAGGATAATTACTCCTCTGCAATTGTTGTACAACCGTCCTATAACAGCACATTGTTTGCCGATTAAGTATTAACAAAATATCTCATCTTACATTTGAATAATATTAATATTAATTATTACCTAATATGAACTTACCAAATAATGAATAGTTTAGGTGATGAACAGTAACTAATTTGAGGTTTTCTCGGTATCCAATACCCACCATCACCACACCTCTTCCATCTCTATCCCACCCACCACCTCCTGCCACCAACACCCACTTGGCCATCTCTACCGTCACACCAACGCCCACCTCCACCATCGCTCCACCTCTGCCGCCACCACGACATGAGCACCACCAAACCACCACACTACAACACCACCACACTACAACACCACCATTGCCACAACACCACCACCATCATAAGCACTATAGCTCCAACACCGCTGATCCTAATACCACCATCACCACTGCCACCGTAACACCCCACCACCTCAATAGCTTCTCAGCTCTAAACATCCATCGGACCGTCTCACTGAAATAAACATCGACCACCCACCGGACTTTCTCACCCCTTTCGCACTAAAACCGAACCCTAAAACCCAAATTGGGGGTGGTGGATTTCTTGGTAGAGGCGGAGGTCGACGGTGGTGGTTGTGTTGGTGGAGGCGGAGGTCGGCGGTGGTGGTTGCGTTGGTGGAGGCGGAGGTTGGTGGTGGTGGCTGCGTTGGTGGAGGCCGAGGTCGGCGGTGGTGGCTATGTTGCTGGACGCGGAGGTCGGTCACCACCGGTGGTGGCCATATTGGAGCGACAAGGGCCGCCGGTTCCTCCCGTGGATGCGCCGGTGCAGGCGGTCCACATATGCCGGTAGCGGCGACGAGCTGGCACTGTGCTGATGAACACCAATGGTGTCTTGTAACAGCGGTGGTGGAGCGACGGTGGTGGTGTGACGCCGGTAGCCCAACCGTGGACACCATCCCATGTGTCTCTCATTTCTCTCTCTCTTTCTAATGGCTAAGAATGCAAATGAAGATGAGAAGGAATTTAAGAGGAGACAAAACCAAAAAGACCAAAATATCCTTCGTAGAAAAATAGAAATGGCTGAACTACCCATTTTACTGTTCTTGAACTTGGTTTTTTAATATATAGATAATTTTAGTTATAGTAAAATAATTTACGAAAATAAATTAAGTTAGTTTCAGAAAGTTTAGGATTGTGTTTCTTGGAAAATAGATAGCTGAAAAAAAGTAAAACTATAATATTATTAAAAAATATTTTATTTTTATACAGATGTATACATGAAGAAATAGAGTAATTGAGTGGAACTAAGGATATTGCAATTAGTTTGATAGATAATATAATAAATCTACTTTACTAGAAAATTAATTTGGGTGTAACGTGACATTCGCAATTTCTGCTGTTTTGTTGACCATGTTCAACTGTTTTTCTGTATTCTTAAACTGTTATCTTGGACGTATAAAATTGTTTGCTTGATGATGATGTATGTTCAAGCTACGTCTGAGAGTTATTTGCTTTGGAATATAGTTATTTGTTGGTGAACTTGATTGTTTGCTCGATGATGATGTTCAGGCTACGTCTGAGAGTTATTTTGTTTTGGAATATAGTTATTAGTTGGTGAACTTGATAATGGGTCTGGGCCTTGCTTTAAAGACGCGCAGTGTTCTTTGGATTTTATTGGTTTGACCATAAATGTTTGAGTGGTTTTCATTTTAACCCCCTCCCTACAGCTCCTTTTATCTTCTATGCAACTTACTTTCCTCCTTTTGTAGCTAATGTGAGGCATGATGCTTCCTCGATCTGGGCCGTTCGTTTTTTGGCTATTAATACCCTCTGGTGTCGGTGGCTTGTGCTGGTTCTGCTATTTTGTTGACCATGTTCAACTGTTTTTCTGTATTTTCTGTATTCTTAAACTGTTATCTTGGACGTATAAAATTGTTTGCTCGATGATGATGTTCAAGCTACGTCTGAGAGTTATTTTGTTTTGGAATATAGTTATTTGTTGGTGAACTTGATTATTTGCTCGATGATGATATTCAGATTACGTCTGAGAGTTATTTTGTTTTAGAATATAGTTATTAGTTTGTGAACTTGATAATGGGTCTGGTCCTTGCTTTAAAGACGCGCAACGCGCGTCATAAAATAAACACTAGTTATTTAAATTAACAAAAACCAACTCCAAGTTAAATAAGTTTTTAATTAATATTTAAAAAATATACAATTAAAAATGTGTTTTTTACAAAAAGATACGACTTTTTTAAAATCTTTTGTTTTTTCAGATACATTTCTTCAAAATCATTAGTTTAAAAAAATAATTCTTTCAACCATTTTAATGTATTTTGTTCATTATACAATACAACTTAGAAAATTTATTATTATTTTGGGTTTCTATCATTATTTTTATTATTTTTATTTCAAAAAAAAACATGTTAATATATAAATAAATACTTCTTTTTTAAAGCATTCGTTTTTATAAACTTATTTTTCAAAATCATTCATTAGAAATTTTTTATTAAATTATACAATACAAGTGATAATATTTATAAAATTTTGTTCCTATTAAAACCTTTCATTGAATTATACAATCGTTCTTAACTTCTTTCTTCTTTAGAACAGTTCATTTCTTAACTTCTTTTCTTAAATATTTTGTTTTTTATAAAAATATTTAAATAAGACATATTTATTTTTATATTTATAATATGTTTTATTAAATATGAATCATAAAAATAATGATAAAAACAAAATCACAAAAAGAATATTTCTAACTTCTATTGTTTAATGAAATGGTAGATTTTAAAAAAGGACCAACGATATAAAAAAATTTAAAAAAATGAATGATTTTGGAAAGTCATTAATAAAACTTCAAAAGCTTTAAGTAAGACATAATTATCTTTATATTTATAACGTGTTTATTAGATAATAATCATAAGAATAACGAAAAAAACCAAATTAACAATAAACATTTCTAATTTGTATTAAAGCGAAAGATTTAAACTTTTTTAAAAAATAAATTATTTTAGAATGTCGTTTATAAAACAAAAGCTTTATAAAGGACGTATTTATTTTTATATTTAAATAGTGATTAATTAAATAATAATAATTAAAATAAAAAAGAATACTCAAATAACAGAAAAAAACAAAGTACAAATAAAAATTTTACAAATATGATATTAAAAACATTTTAAAATATACAAATTAAAATACTATAATAATAGGAAAAAAAAGAATATGATGGGGGTTGTTTTTGTAAATTTGAGTAATTATATAGACAGTCACTTTGTAATTTACACAAATAATCCCTTAGATGTAAATGGATGAAAATAACCTTAAACTTTATAAAATAATTTAACAAAGTTAATATTAAGGGTTAAAATTGTTATAACGTGCACCCCCAAGGTCTGATATGTTCAAAAGATTCATTTTTAAGTTAATAGGGTTAAATAACCCTAACCCCATGGGTCAATATAGTAATTTACGCTTAATAATAACATAGTATTACATTTAAGCAACTCGTTTAATACACGAGATTTATAACCTAATAATGGATATACAAGAAGTATTTTAGATAGTTATAACAATACAAACATTACTTGTATTTCTGTTACTAAAACTAAAGAAATGATATTTCTGACTGATCTTTTTGAGTATCAATTTCCATGTAACTAAAAAGCATTATGCTGCCATGTCAGCATGACATTTCTAACATGTAACATGTGCATTACACGTAAGCCACTTTTGCTTTTCACATCTTTCTACGTGTCACACTCCTCACCAATAACTTTTCTAATTTTCAACACCTCTTCTTTCGAGTTTGCATTGACAATGTTTCCACTTTTAATAAAAGTAGCAATGTTTCGCACATGCGTTGTGAGTGGAGCTTTATAGCGGGACACAATTTTTAAACACGAAGACAAACGATTCGTAACGACTGTTACTTCGAAGAAAAAAAAGCTAAAAAGACCAACTGTCAAAAAATATAATAAATTGGATATAATCATATAACTATGTTGTTGTGAAAATAAACATGCACAAATACAAAGCTCATATATAAAAAACAAATGTGTCGCAATATGAATAGAACGGTTGAACAACACATACGCTCATAGATAAAATAAGCATGTTGCAAGGCTATACTTGAAGCATAAAAAAAGCTACTCAGAGTATCAAATGGAAAATATATAAAATAAAAAAGCAGATTTGGAAAAAAAAAATAAACACACTAAGGCTGTGTTTGATATGCTTCTGACCGGGCTGATCCTGACCCGTCTGACTCGGTCAGCCCGGTCAACCCGTTTGATTCTCGCGTGAAGCAATCTGACCGAGTCAGGGGCTCTGACCCAGACCTGAAAAAGAAAGAAGCTGACCCAATCATCTCCATCATCATCTCCATGATTCTCGCGTGAAGCCAATCGACACCAGCAATCATCTCCATCATCATCGACACCAACAATCATCTTCGATCATCTTCCAATCGACACCAGAAATCGCGATTTGTGCGACCCTCGACCGCAACCTCACCTTCGATCATCTTCCAATCGACACCAGCAATCATCTCCATCGAATCATCATCATCGACACCTTCACTGTCGCTGTCGATTTCAACCACCAAAACCCCCAAAATCGCACATTAACAGCAGCTTCTGTTTGTGAGATCGAGAGCTTTGAGCGATCGATTGTGAGCACCGAGAGAGAATCAAGAGTTCGAGAGAGAGGCAGAGAACCGAGAGAGATCGAGAGGGAGAGAAGAGAGTCCGAGAGTGTTCGAGAGAAAGCATCGGGAGAGTTTGAGATTGAGATTTGGAATTCAATTTGGACTCCCTTTTCTTATTTTGACCAGGCATATATTTATCTTCTAAATGCGTGTTTGATTAGCATTTCACACTCAATTAGCAGAGAAATTTAACAGAAGTGTACATAGTGGTTATTTTTTTCATTCAGCAGAGTCAGTCAGATACATAATCAAACAGCCAAGTTTCAGTCAGATGCAGACTCAGTCAGAACTTCTTACTGGGTCAGCTTCTGACTCAGTCAGATATTACTAAGTCAGCACAATCAAACAGCCCCTAAGAGATAAAATAGACCAAATGATAAACTGATACCATTCATACTTCATGGTATTTAATATAGTATATAATTTAGGAGTTAAAAGAAATTTTGTAGAAGAAACTTCTTAACTTTTTATGTAGCTTATAATTCATTTAAGTAAGTCGAGTAGGTTTTGCTTTCTTAAAACTACATGTCTTTTTATTAGTTATCATTTCTTTTATTTGAAACTATTGTGTTTTTTTATAATGAATTGTAATTAAAATTTAATGAAAAATAATGTTGTTGTGTAATTTTAATATGTAAAACATAATAATAAATTAATAACTAATAAATCTAATACATTAAAAAATAACAAAATTATATAAAACATAAAATACAATGATAAAATGTCTCGTTGTGTTTTTTTCCTCATCATGTTAGTTATTTTGGACAAATTGAGTTTTGGAAACATATTGGTGAAGTAGCATTATTGTATCTCTCTAGTTATAATATACAATAATAAAATAACAATAATTAATATAATATAAAATATAAAACACAATGATATAATATCTTATTGTGTTTTTTTTGCTCGTTATTATGTTATATCAGACATAATGAACTTTGAAAACACTATGTGAAATAAAATACTTGTGTACTTGTAACTTTAATACATGAAGATAAGATATCAACAATTTTATATGATATAGTACGTAATAAATGACCAAAATAACACGAAATAATAAAAAACGTAATAACACAACGATAATACATATGATAAATGATGAAAAATAATATTAACTTAATGAACTAACATATTAGATACAGTGACCTGACACATTTGACATAATTACCAAAATATTTTTTAGAACAATAAAAGTATGTATGTCAAGCTCAAAATTCTTCTTAATCTATTTAGATTAATACTTTTTTACTATAATTACCCTACCCATAAAATAGAGTATGGTTTAATACTAGGTAATTGCTCCTGTGGCACCCAAGTTATTTGTCAAAACGTGGGAGAGTAAAGTGTATGGGCATGTTGTTTAAGTTTTAATAGAATTTAAGGAAGCTTTAGAAACCCTAGCATTCCTTAGAATAATCATCAAACGATTATTTTCATATGGAAATTAGGGGAGGGAGATCAAGCGATGCGAATGGGAGTTAATTACCAAGGTATGCTACACTCATCAACATATACATTAGTTTGTATATAGAAACGTTGAGGAGGGGGAGTGGGTATAAACGTGGATGGTGTCGATCCTAAGTGTTGTGTGCTCAATCGATCTTTGATGATCTGTTTTCGTGTATTGTGTCACCACCGTCACATCTTATGTCAATACCTTCTCGTTTTGTGACATCACTTATGCGTTCTATGCTTTCATCGATTGAAAATTCATTTATAATGGAGGCAATCTACAAACATCAAAGAAACAATTAGTAATATGTTAATGATATACTAAACGACATTATATAAAAATAATTGCATACCTCTCTTAGTGAGCATGAGAAGCATAGATACGTCATTCACAAACATGTCCCACCGACTGCCGACTAAAAATATCGACATGAATCTATTTAAAATCTTTTCCTTTATATCACCCATGGACAACTGATGGCTAGACCGTCGAAACCTTTCTCACATACTATAACCAAATGATACTTACTAGTGTTGGTGTTTCGCTAGTAATCATATCACCTTCATGTCTCTTGGAAATTTGTCGCTAATAAGAATGTTCAAACAACTCACTGCTCGTTACGCGCTCGAAATTTTCTCCTTTCTAAACGAGCAGAACCCAAGCCATGGCCAACTCGGCTCGTGGCTTGCTCCTTTACTAGCTCATTGGCTCACTCGTGAACTCTTTTAAATTATAAGTTATATAGATTATAAATCTAAATTATGGCATATTAATTAGAGTAAATTACACGGATTATGTTAAAATTTTAGAATTGGTCTTTAAAGTTTAAGAGTTTTGAATATAGCCCCTAATGTTTCTTTCTCTTTCATTTATGGTCACTAACTTTGTTAGTCAAACGTTAGTGTTGTTAAAAATTATAAAAATAACATTTTAACAACATTGACCATCCATTTAAATTACCTTTTAAACAATAGTATTACTATTACTAAAAAAACTTTATATATATATATATATATATTTGAAAGTTTTATTATTTTTATATTAATTTTACTATTTCATTATTACTATGTTTATTATTTATAAAAGCACGTTATAAATCCAAAAATAAAAAAGATTTTAAACACAATTTTTTAATGTTTTGTTTTTGACGTTTTTAGACCGTTCATTTTCTAAACGTTATTTTTAAAACCATTTGAATTTTTATATGTTATTATGAAATTATTTGGTTTTCAAATTTTTTTTAAACCATTCAGATTTCAAAACATATTATATAAAAATAAACCTCTCAGTTTTCAAAATGTTTGTTTACAAAAACAATTCTTTATCAAACGTCATTTATACTAATTTTTCTTGAAACATCCCATAAACAAACGATTTTAAAACTAATATTTAGAAAATGAAAAATTCTGAAAATTACATATAAAAACCGAATGGTTTTAAGAAAGGTAATGGCGCTTTTCAAAAACTAGAACGGTGCCCGCGCAATGCGGCGGGACGACATTTTACATGCGACACGTGTTTTTAATATTTTATTATTCTTGTAGTAGTTTTACAAAAGTTTAATATGTTTTTAAGCTAAAATTTAAAACACTAAATAAATTTGTTCTGCATGACTACTTGTACATTTACGCATTAACTTATTGTACCTCATAAAATACGGATCGGTTAAACAAAAAGTTTATGAGGTAGATAATGTAAAATTTTATGTAAATATTAGAAAGTTAAGGTTATTATATAACTAATTGTAAGGGGTGATATGTAAATAATATTATAAATACTATTTTAATCTAAAAAATAGTTGTAATTTATGCATTAAATAAAATAATTATTCTTAATTTTATGGTATCTTAAAATGTCCCTCTCATTTGCTTTATATATAGTATAGATAACTTATCAAAATCGTAAGAAATACGTTAAAAGTCAAAAAGTTTAAAAAACACATCCCATGATTAAAAAAAAGACATATTTAAAAACCCTTTTTATTTGTGTATTAAATAATAAACATATTGATAATAAAAAAATAAAAACAAAAATTAAAATAAAATGTTAATTACATTGGTGATTCCTACATGTAAAATATTTATTTTGATAAATTTAACCTCATTAGCTGAACTAATGTCGTAGGGACCGTTGATTAAAGATAAATATTAAATTAGAGACTATATTCATAACTATAAAAGTTTAAGCAAAAATTCCAAAATTTTGACCAAACTACATAGACAATCCGTATAATTTACATTGTTATAAAAAAAACATCATAGACATATGATTATTTTGATATTTTAAACAAGAAATTAAGTATAAGAGTATAATAATATGATTATAGTCCTTAAAATAACAATCTTATATAACTGTTTCAACGAGTTAAAATAAATAAATATAAAAAATAATTATTACTGGTTATATATATATATATATAT
>BJCO01828026.1:0-11205 GCA_018326465.1 Flaveria floridana | reverse complement strand
AATAAGGGATTTTATAAGAACTCTCTTAAGGACTTAGGTTGTTAGTCCAACTTTTATTCTATGCGTTTGTCGATGTTGCATTTTCTATATGCTCCCTTATTTATAACTTGTTGGGTTGAATCTTGGAAGACGGACACGCTGGCTAAGACGACGCTAGTAGACAAGAGATACGACGTACTCAGATCTAACGAGTCCTTAATCATAGTTCGGATTAAAGTACATGGATTCTTTTGACTATTCCTTGCTCAAGTGAATGTTTACTCAATCGATTCCTTGTACAACTCCGGTTAATTAACTCTTCGTTAATAACCATATCCTTGATACTCAAATCATTGATAACACTCTGTACTTGACAAAATATGTTAACTTTGGTAGGTGGATCTAGGGTGACCATGCAAAGCAAATTACCATTACGGGTGCACACGTAATTGCAACTTGCAGTGCATGTGAAGCCTGGCGAATCTTGCCATGAGATAACGGTCATGATTAGTACAAATCTTTCATTCTATACCTTGGGACACTAGAGTCATAATTCTAGTAAGACTTTGTTAATAATGATGAAACATTTATAACCTTTACTCATACTTAAGTTCTATTCTACCTGGAGCCTTCATGGGATTCATATTATGATATTAGTCTTATTCCCTATGAGACATTACTCTTTCTAGCATTTTAGTAACTATGAAACTGACTAATTGCTTAGAATGGATGTAGACTTCAAAGACTTGTAGAAGAGTGATGATACTCCTTACACATGCATTACGTTATTCGTTGTGATGATATTAAGAATAATCAGATGTCACGTAACCAGTTTAAGCATCATTCTCGGTATATCGTGGGTGTGGTGGGAAAGGTGTGGGGAACCCTATATATAAGCATCACCGGTATACTAAGAATGTGCTTGAACTGGGCTATGTGATGATCTTGATTAATTGGAGTATGAAATGATGGAAATGATAAAGTGATAGAATTGGCTGTACATACAAGGAATTCTTGACATAGTGGTCGAAGGATTATGACAAGAAAGAGAAAGTAATAGCCCTGACTTGTTAGATTTGCGAAATGGAAGTTGTAACGTATTTGAACAACTACACTTAAAAAAATATAGGATGAAGTATGTTGCTTACTCACTAATGGGTAAAGAACCAACATGGTAATACTCAAGCTCAAGCTCGAGGTAAGGAGGCAGCAATGGCCATAACTTGGGCGGAATTCAAAGCCTTGGCAACTGAGGAATATTGCCCAATGAACGAAATACAGAAGTTGGAACATGAGTTTTGGAACCATTCAATGGTAGGGTCGGGCCATGCTGCTTACACCGACCGGTTTAATGAGTTGGCAAGGCTGGTGCCATACCTGGCGACACCTGAGTCAAAGCGGATTGAGCGTTACATTTGGGGTTTAGTACCTAAATACATGGTTTGGTGACTGCTGCGGCACCCCTGACTATTCAGTTTGCAATCTTGAAGGCGGGCACTCCGATTGTGAGATAGTAAGAACCGGGGTACTAGGTAAAGGTAGTGAGAAAAGAAGAGATACGAGGGAATCGAGCAGACAAGCAGGGGGAAGATTCGATAAGAAGGCGAAGGTGACGAGAAACTTTATGGTGGTGAACCAAGGGAGAAAGGACTATGTTGGGCCACATCCTAAATACGGAAAATGTAACTATCACCATCTACCAGCGGCGTCGTGTTGAGTATGCATGAATTGTAGGCGCCCGGGACATATTGCAAAAGATTATAGGGTGGCGCCCAATTTGGTTGTACCGATTAATACAATCAATCCAGCTGGAAACGTTAGGGTTTGCTACGAGTGTGGAAGCCCCGATCATTATCAGAATGTGTGCCCCAGACTTAATCGGGAACCAGGTCAACAGGTGAATAACCAAAACCAAGTGATGGCAATAGCTGGAAATCAAGGTCAGGGAAATCAAGGAAATGCTGCCCGAGGACATGCGTTTGTGATTGGTGCAAATGACGCATGATAGGACCCTAACATTATTACTGGTACGTGTCTCCTCAATAATCATAATACGGAGGCAGATAATAGTTTTATGTCCTCTAAATTTGCACCTCTACTTGGTTTGAACCCTAGTTGTTTAGAGACTAGCCATTTGGTAGAAATGGAGAATGGTAAGTTTCTGAGAGCTAATGAAATAATTTGAGGGTGCACGATTACATTAGAGGACCATACCTTTGACATAGATTTAATACCTTTTGAATTGGGAAGCTTCGACGTGGTAGTGGGAATGGATTGGTTGTCGAAGTGTGGAGCTGAAATTGTTTGCCGAGAGAAAGTGGTGCGAATCCCTATGCCTAATGGATATGTACTCAAGATTCAAGGAGAACGACCAGGAAGAGGCCTAAAGATTATCTCTTGTATGGAAGCTCGCCGTTGCCTATAGAAGCAATGCTTTGCGTTCTTGGCATATGTGGTGGAGAAAAAACCCGGGAAAGGGAAACTAGAAGACATTCCAGTGGTGCGAGACTTTCCGGAAGTATTCCCTGAAGATTTGTCCCGTTTACCTCCTCATCGACAAGTAGATTTCCATATAGATATGGTTCCTAGAGCAACACCTATAGCAAAGACGCCGTATCAGTTGGCGCTATCAGAAATGCAAGAATTATCAAGTCAACTACAAGAGTTGTTAGATAAGGGTTTCATACGACCGAGTCACTCGCCATGGGGAGCGCCGATACTATTCGTCAAAAAGAAGGATGGAACGTTCCGAATGAGTATAGAATATCGCGAGTTGAATGAGTTGACTGTGAAAAATCAATATCCACTTCCCAGAATCGACGACCTATTTGATCAGCTGCAGGGAGCTTCGTACTTCTCAAAGATTGATCTTCGGCCGAGTTATCATCAGTTATGGGTTCACGAGGAGGATATACCGAAGACTGCGTTTAGAACCCGATATGGACATTTCGAGTTCTTAGTCATGCCGTTTGGGCTGACCAACGCTCTAGCAGTGTTCATGGATCTGATAAGCCGGGTATGCAAACCATATCTGGATAAGTTTGTAATCGTGTTTATAGATGATATTCTCATCTATTCTAGATCAAAGGAAGACCAAGAGCAGCATCTCCGAGCGATTCTCAAGTTATTAATGGAAGAACAACTTTACGCCAAGTTCTCAAAGTCTGATTTTTGGTTGCGGGAAGTGAAGTTTTTAGGACACGTGATTAACGAAAAGGGAATCCACGTTGATCCTGGAAAGATCGAGGCAGTTAAGAAGTAGGACACTCCTAAGACGCCTTCGAAGATACAACAATTTTTAGGATTGGCTGGTTACTATCGACGGTTCATTACAAACTTCTCAAAGATCGCCCAGCCGCTGACAATGTTAACATAAAAAGATAAGAAGTTTGATTGGGGACATAAGCAAGAAGAGGCATTTCAGACGTTAATGGAAAGATTGTGTAATGCACCTATATTGACCCTCCCTGATGGATCAAACGACTTCATGGTGTTCTGCGATGCATCACACCAAGGCCTAGGTTGTGTGCTTATGCAAAAGGATAAGGTGATCTCTTACGCCTTACGTCAACTTAAGGTTCACGAAAAGCATTATACGACACACGACCTGGAGTTAGGCGCAGTAGTGTTTGCACGTAAGATATGGAGGCATTATCTGTATAGGACCAAGTGCGTTATCTACAATGATCATAAAATCCTTCAACACAACTTTGATCAAAAGGGACACAACAGCCTTGGGCTACTGTGTATATGCATCTTGTGAGGATGTTGGTATGCATATATATGTATGTATCACCCGTATGTAAATACGTTGCTTGTATGTATGTATCTATGGTGTGTAACCATGGTACGTGTTTCAAATGTATATACGTATATAATTGTGCTAGTGTGTGTTCAAATATATATACATACATATATGTACTAGTGTGGTTATAAATATATATATGATATTACGTCGACTAAAGAATATAACTATAACAATAAAATTAGGTATGAGGGTAGAATTAACTATATATGTATACATAGATACATAAATGAATACATGTGTACTTAAGGTTGGTTGTGAATTAAATATACATACACACACATATATATATATATATATATATATATATATATAAATTTATATAATATATGGAATAGGTGTAAATAAATAAGTGAATAAATAAACAATAATAATAATAAATAATAAATAAATATAATAAATATGAAGTGTGCTATTTATATTGGTAACCGGATTACTTTTTTTTGATACAAATATATACTATATAAACATACTTAAGTGTGAGCCGCGTGATAAACCGAACCGACCTGAAACCGACCGAATGTACCTATTCTTCTTAGATGTATTTTAAGATTTAATTTACAATTAATTATAGGCGTTTGATCGTACTTTGCTCACACTTTTTACAAGCTTTTGTTCGCTTTACTCTCTAATCATTTCAAGGTGAGTTTCGCGACCCTGTCTTCATTCTAATTATTTATAAAATAGGGGGAAAAGTATGCTCACCCTTTTTTGTGCTGTGAACTTATTCAATCTTTGGGACTGTTGTGTTTACTGTTTTGTAAGTATTTATCTGGTACATGCATGAGTTGTCTGTGTGGTTCTTTATTCACAACTATTTAACTCTGGTGTGGAGCCGACGGACAGGTATTGATAGTACTATTGGGCTGACACCCCCACCCTTGTTATTATACTAGTTGGGACTAACAGTGGCCAGGACGAGCCCTAGGGTGAATATGTTCTGACAAGTTCTGTGTGTACGTTGTAGGTATAGTTGTGATGCTCATGTTTACATGTGATAGTACTTGATTATAACTATACGCACACATGTCCTACCAAACTTTTACACAGCATCAAGTTTTGTTTACTATTTAAACCTACAAACTCACCAACAATATATTGACCTTTTGAGCATATCTTTTCAGGTAACAATCATTGAGGATAGCTAGGGATGCTGCCTTAGCGACGATCTTAGGATTGTACTACTTAGACTCATTGGATGTCTTTGACAGTTACTTTGCCTTTTATTATTCAATTATGTTCACTTGTTTCTCGGGTTGTGGGATTTATACTTAATTGTTTGTATGACTATGTTTGTCGTGGAATTGACTAACTACGACACAAGTCTCCATTTGTGTCGGGTGACGTCATGACACGTTGACTTTCATCATTTATTACATCTCTATTAATTAAAAATATGTTATGATGATCCCGTCTGTTACATCCTCGTGTTTCCGCTATAAGCGGGGGTGTGACAACAAGTAAAGAAGACAATACGAACACAAGTAGTTAGTTTTTAAGAATGATGTATATTGCTCTTAAGTGTTTTACAAATGTTAGAACACAAGTAATTAGTTTTTAAGAATGATGTATATTGCTCTCAAGTGTTTTACAAATGTTACAAAGCTTAGTACTAAGGACAGGTACCTGAGATACTTTATACTACATCCTACAGCCAACCATACTTTAAAGGCCAGCTGGAACACTAATCTAGACAACAAGATCAATGTAAAGTCAAAAGACAGATTGTCTTTTAACTAGTGACTATGACATGTCATAGCTCAAATCCTTATTTATAACAAAAAGGATAAAGTACAAAGGTAGAAAGTTACGGACTCTAAGACCTTAATCTATAGTTGACAAAAGTATGGACATTTCACCAATTTTTATAATTTAGTAAGTCTTCAGAGATGGCAGTGAAAAGTGGTTCAACTTTTGTCAAAAGTATGTAAGAGAGAGCATCTCTTCTCTCTCTTTAGAATAAATCATTCTCTTGGCTTCAAAAGACTTTGTACTGAAGCTTCGGAAGACTTTATATTTGGCTTCAGAAGAAATGGTGTTTTGGCTTCAGGATATTTGATACTTAGTGAATTTTATCCAGTTGTATCAAATCTTCCAAAGTAATTTTCCTTGTACTTCACATGTGCATAATAAGAGCTCTTTGGTTGCATCAGCCTCTAAGTATAACTTTTACAAACTCCCCCTAGGCTGATGCTACCAAAATTAAAGGATAACTTTGAGTCTTGAACTTCATCTGTTGACAATCCTGATCAGAATTAAGACCATTCCCTTTATTATCAATTGGTCAGGATTCCTAAGACTCTCAAAATATCTTCTTATGTTAAAGAGATCATGTAGAGGAAGGTCAAGCATGTTTTGCAAGAAGTACATATCTTGACATGTTGATCTCTAGTGACATGTGTTGGATCAGATAAGACTGGTGCAACTAAAACTACACTTAGAAGATTTTGAGTACAACTGAGAAAAGTCTTCTAAAGCAAAATCAACCCTTCTGAGGACAAACTGAAGATCTTCCTAAGACTAAAGTATGAAGAGATTCTGAAGAAAAACTAAGTCTTCTGAAGACTAAGTAGTTTTCCTTCCGAAGTGTTCCACTTAGAAGATCCAAGACAAAGCCTTCCAAACTATGAAGTCCTGAAGACTTGAAAAAGACTCGGAAGAAGTTAATTCTTCCGAAGTATAATTAGCCTCGGAGGAACTTATTCTTCTGAAGTTAGTTTACCTTCGGAAGAATCAACTATGGACCATTGGACATAAGTATGGTCTTACTGACACATGCTGCCAACTCTGATATGCTTCATGGAGTTTTCCCATGCCCATGTAGTTGACTATACTATATTCCGGTGTTCACCTTTTATCAGTTAGTATAGTTACCAAGTTTAGTAGGTAACAAAAGGTAAGTCATGGACATGTCATGACTACGTAATCTAGGATATTATTTTATCTTAGATACCTTACTTCTAGCAACGTAGTATTTGTTTGGAAAAAGGAAGCAAAATCCATGGACCGACCATATCAAGATGTAAGTTCCAGCTGGTTTTCTAAGTATAACCAGCTGTAGATAGTAGTATCTATAGTTTCTCTTTGTAACTCATTTAGCATGCTTTGTAAGAGTCTTGTAATACTAAGTTAAGAAGTAATATATACAAGAATCTTGAAAAACCAATTCTTGTGTTCATTAACTTAATATATTATCATCAACTTAGCTAGAGATTCTGCATCATCAAAGGAGTGAGACTTAGTGAGTTTGTAAGGAAAATAAAATGTTGAGAGGAAAACACCGATCCTGTAATTGGTATAAGAGCTTCTAGGCTCTTGATTGTGAGATCTAACCATCCCAAATCACCTTTGTTTCTTCATACTCACTCACTTTACCAAAATATCCCTCAACCAGAAATACTTTGAAACTGAGATAGGAACCATGACTAAGGCTCCTATTATTACTCCTGATAATTTTAGGAGCGGGTGTCAACGTATTAAAGGTTTCATTAAGTATCAAGACATTCGGATGTGGAGGTCTATCACTCATTGTCCATTCAAGCCAAAGGTGGCATCACCAACTGGTAATGGTGCCATGATTGAAAAGGTTGTTAAAGACTACTCTAATGAAGACTTCAAAAGAATGGACATCGATAGCAAGGCAATGACTGTGCTACTCACAGCCATACCAAACTCTATAATGGTAGGCTTTGAAGACTACAAAACATCCAAATAATTCTTTGATGATTTGACATTGATATACTCTGGTTCCTCTGAATCCAAAGAGTCCAATAAGGATGTACTAAAGTAGAAGTTTGAAAACTTTACTTATATTGTTGGTGAGACCTTAAGCCAACAATACTTCAGATATATGTACTTAATTGCATCTCCTCAGTGCATGGGCGTTACTCTTAAAAAAAGAAACATAGTAAGAAAGTTCATGAGTGCACTTTCTCATGAATGGACTTTCTATTATGTCTTTATCAAGAGAATTGAGAATCTAAATACATTCACGATGACTGAACTATATAGGATCCTTGATGGATACAGTATGAAAATGGAGACTCAGAAGGGCCATCAAATGAATAAAAGCTCAAACCCTCCTATAATCAATGCTTTACATGTTGCTAAAGGGTCAAGAACTCCCCAGCCCTAAATGTACCTGAACTACAATCAACAGCCATCATACTCCTCTAGGCTTTACATCACATTTCTTGAGACACCCAGGTCTCAACAAGCTCAACATAGTCCTTTTTAGGATAGTTGTGCTTTTGTTTCAGGAAATGAACATTCTGGTGATTTTCAATTCTGTTTTGATGATCTAGAGTGTTTTAGCCCAGATGATGTAGAGTACATGGAAATTGTCCAACAGATGGCTCTTTTAACCTACATAGCAAAAAGTTCTTTAAGAGAACGGGAATGCAATTTCCCCAGAACCAAACTAACAACAAGTTTAGGTTTGATAAGTTAAAAGCCAAGTGTTACAACTGTAACCAAAATGGTCATTTTGCAAGGGATGCAAAGCTCCTAGATCTAATGCTGGAGCAGCTCAAGCCTTCTAACATCATGCTACCCAAAAGGCTACAACCAAGCCAACTGAGCAGCAAACTGCAGCTATTGCTCAAGAGGATGATTGGAGCTTCATGGTGTATGATGTCACCCCTACTCAAGCTCTCATGGCTAGAACCAATGATACCAAGGTACATGAAAATCTCTATACTCCAGCCTGTATAGCTAAGGTTAAAATGTATCAGGACTACAACAGGGAGATCAAGTGTGATATTGAGTCCTTAAACATACTAAAATCTGATTTTGACTATAAATTTAAAATTGATGAGTTAGAGAAAACTGTATCTTCTTGAAAACATGAACACTCAAACTATAGTGCTCAAATAAAAGACTTAGTCTCCAAGTTAACTGAGGCTCAAGCCCAGCTAGTAATAGCTTAGGCTAAAGCAGACAAGTATACTATTCAAGAGCATAACTTCAACACCATTCTTGCCTCATCCTCCTACTCAAAGGTATACTATCAAAACAAGAGTGGGTTAGGAACCAATAAAACTGCTCCGCCATATTCTTATGTGTCTATAAGAGAAAAAAAGCATGGAACTGATGAGCAAGAGGTTCTAACTCCTGACCCACTCCATTTGAGAAGAAGAATGATGTGATAATAGTGACCACCACAGTAAAGGATAAGGTAGAAAACCTCATGCACACAGCTGAGGATGAACCTCTGACCACCAAAGACAGAAAGAACAAGATCAAGGCAGCTAGGAAAACTGCTAAGAAGGTGGCTAAGTCTAAGAAGAAAATAGACCCTAGGCAAAAGGGTGTTTTCATCTCAGGTGGATTCCAAGTTGCTAGAAACTCTGATTCAGGAAAGGAGTGTAGTACCAGTACTCCTGTCCAGCTAAAGAATCAGAAGTTAAAGGGGAAGGTTGTTGAAAAATACAATAAGTGCAAGTAATAGCAGCCCTCATGCCCCATCAAAGTTAACATTGAATGCATAATTTGTGGCTTGCATAACCATATGGCCAAAGATTGTTACTACAATCATGCAAGCATACATTATGCAAACAATGTTAATAAAGAAGGAGTCAAGGAAGGAGTTACATTTGGACCCTATCATATGGTTCAAGTGTTGAAGAAAGGAAAGCTTGTTTCCAAAGAAAAGTTGCTTTCGGAAAAAATTCATTCTTCCGAAAGGAAAATAGATTTGGAAAAAAAGCCCAAGAACAAACAAAGGAGAAAAAGGAATCCTTTGAACTCTTTTGAGAAGAAGACTGTTTCAGAAGAAAAGGTGGTGATAACATTTTCTGAGAACAAAGATGCCTCGGAAGCAAGTTCAGCTACTCAAGCCTCTTCAGGCTCATCTACACTGATCAACCACAGGATGGAATAGAAGATCAGACCAGATGCTGCAGCCCAAGCCTCTTCTTCACAAACCATAATTGAACCCTCATGCATATATTTTGGTTCAATTATGTCATCTATATTGGAAGAGCCCAAGACTAGTAAGGCCTGAGCTTCCAACAGTAACTAATCATTTCACCTTTTGTGCAGGGACATTGACATGACAAGAATGAAAAAGTTTGGATTGTGGATAGTGAATGCTCCAGGATCATAACAGGGAAACAGATCTCTCCTACAACAATTTCAACATTTTGATGGAGGTCCTGTTCAATTTGGAAATGAAGCCGGAGGATACATTTCTAGTAGAGGTAATGTATCCAATGGTAAGTTAAAAGTGGATCAAGTACACTTTGTCAAATAGCTTGAATACAATCTCTTGAGTATTTCTCAGTACTGTAATCAAAAGCACCAAATGCTCTTCACAGAACATGAGTGCATAACTAACCTGGGATGACAATTCCTCAGGAATTGGTGCTTCTTAGATCTCGCAGGCGAGGGGATACGTACAAGCTGGATATGGACAATGCTTCCCCATTGGGTGAAGTATCATGCTTTCTTTCCAAAGCTAATAGTGATGAGTAAAGTCTTTCATATAAAAGAATGTGCCATGTTAATTTTAAAACCATGAATAAGCTGGTTAAAAATAACTTGGTACGTGGTGCATCTAAAAATGAGTTTTTCTATAATAATAACTATGTTGCTTGTTTAAAAGGCAAAAAACATAAAGCATCCCACAAATCTAAAGAAGTTAATTCCGTCACTACTCCATTACACATATTGCAAATGGATCTATTTGGTCCTACAAGTATAATGAGCATTACAAGAAAATCATATTGCCTGGTGATAGTTGATGATTTTACAAGATTTACTTGGGTATTCTTTTTAATAACTAAGGATAAAACTGCTAAAACGTTAAAATCTTTTATTCTTAAAAAAGAAAATCAAATTGATCACAAGGTAAAAACAATCAGAAGTAATCAAGGGACTGAGTTTAAAATTAAGTTCTTGACTCGTTTTGAAACTCAAAAGGGATTACCAGACAATACAGTGCTCCTAGAACTCCTCAATAGAGTGGTGTTGCTGAGAGAAGGAACATGATACTTATTGAGGCTGCAAGAACTATGTTAGCTTATTCAAAGCTGCATCTAACTTTTTGGGCAGAGGCAGTCAGCACTGCATGTTATGTGCAGAATAGGGTTCTTGTTGTTAAGCCCCATGGAAAAACCCCTTGTGAATGGAACAATATGTAACACCCGCAATTTTATTAGACAAAGGGAAATAATAAGAAGAAAAGAAAAGAAAGAGTTTTGGAGGAAAAAGGAAAAGAGAGACAAAGTAGAAGGGGGTTTTGTGTAAAAGTACAAAGAAAAGAGAAATATCTGATATACATGGGGATGGCTGCCCACTCTTTTCTCACAACCCCAAATCAGCGAAAGTTTAGAGAGAGAAAGAGCAACCACGAGAGCTGAAGAACGAACAAGAAGAAGAAGAAGAAGACTGATTCGAGGTACGAGGTCGCACGACTACAA
>BJCO01828006.1:0-16597 GCA_018326465.1 Flaveria floridana | reverse complement strand
ACAAATAATATTGTTGAACAAAATATCCTAATAAGTTGTTCCATCTCATATGCAACTTATTTAGAAAACCATTTTCTAAATTGGTGTAAATATTTAATTGCATGATCATATCATCAATTAAATATTAATTGGTGTTTGCTAAGCTTGTTATTGGGTATAACCCGACTTGGGTCATAATGCACTAACCGCATCAATATTCTACGTGTCTTGGGCATATAGAATCCTATAATAAGTATTAACATTGTAATAAAATTCCCACAACCCGGGAATAAGTATCCAAAAGTATAATAGTGTGTAATCAGACCAACAATGTCAAGTAATGTATGTCAAGTATTGCATAGTCTCAAAAATGCATCCTAGGGTCTCCACTAAGGCCGTACTTCTAGGATCTTCAGTTAATTGTATCACCTGAAACGATATGCTCAAAATGTCAACATAATTGTTGGTGAGTTCACAGGTTTAATTGTAATAAAATTGATGTTGTGTAATAGTTTTGCGGAACATCATAATTACAGTTATAAGTAAGCAATATCAAATGACAACATGAGCATCACAACCAAACCTACGACGTACACACAGATATTGTCAGAATACATTCACCCTAGGGCCCGTTCCTGGCCACTGTTGGTACTGACTAGTATACCAACAAACGAGGGTGGGTGTGTCAACCCAACAGTACTACAAATACCTATCCGTCGGTTCCATCACCGGAATTAAATAGTTGTGAATCAAGTACCAAACAGCAAACTCATGCATATATCAGATACAGACTTACAAAACAGTAACACGATAATTTCAAGAATATGAGTTGTACAGTATGAAAAGGGTGAGCATACTTTTCCCCCAAGTTTGTAAATAATTGAAGTAATAAATCAACATAAAAAGGGGCCACGAGACTCACTTGATTGATAGTAGAAGTAGATGAACAAAGGTTCCAAAAGGATGAAGCAACAATCGTTCAAACACCTATTATTAATTATTTTTAAGTATTAAAGATAAACTTAAAGTGAATAGATGCGTTCGGTCGGTTCGGGTTGGATCGGTAACGCGACACACACTCATACAAGCAGGCATAAGCATAAGATCTTATATAGATCCATGCACTAGGAATCGTCACCATTGACAATGATATTCGTGTAAGGGTTTCATTGTTACTAGAGGTGTACTTGTTATGATAAAATGGTTATGTTGATAAAAGTAATGAGGATATTAGTAGTTACTAATATTTGTCTTGATAACCTTAAAATGTTGGCATTAATTATATTTGTGATAGTATTGGTAATAATCATAATGTTAATATCAGTAATGTCATTAGCAATGGTAACCATATCAATGTTACTTTAGCATTACACGACCTACACACACTACACACCAGATTGCATTCACACACAAACAACCTTCAGTCGCACGACTCAACATCCATTCATACGATTCAGTCTTCATTCGTACAAATCAACCTTCATTCGTACGAATCAACCTTCATTCGTACGAATCGCCATTTAGTCGCACGACACAATACTCATTCGCACACACATGTCCAGTCATACACACACATTCGCATGACACAACATTCATACGCACACACTCTCATTCGCACGACACAACATTCATTCGCACACACACACATTCGCATGACTCTCACTCAATCGTACACATACTTTCAATCACACACACTCATTCGTACGAAGCTGACTCAATCTCACACATACATTCACTCATACACACTTATTCATTCGAAGCAGGCTCACTCGCACATAGACATTCAATCACATAGACAGAACACAGGGGTGTCGGAGTGCTCACAGCGGCCTTTGGCCGCTGTGACCACTCAAGTGGCATCACAACACACTCAGGAGTCTATTTCCCAACACGTTAGAGCAATTAAGGCACACAAAACGTTCGACAGCAGTCATACACTTGGAAATACCCAACACCCGTGACCGACGTGAGAAAAGAAGAAAACGGGCTAAATAGGAGGAGACGGTGGCCGTCTACCTGCGGGGTGTTGAGTTGGAGCGGCCTGTGGCAGTGATTTGCCGGAGAAAACAGTTAAAGGGAGTCGGATAGCAGAGCGACTGTTAAATGGGATATTTATACCCTTTTAAGACTTTGTGAGATTAGCAACTTTAGCCCCTGGGCTTCCAAGGCAATTATCTCTTTAAGTTTAGTTAATGACAATTTGGTCCCTCAACTTGGTTAATTATGTTAATAGTAGGATTATTAGCAGTATGATTTTACTATTTATTGATAATAATATTATTACAAATAATAATATTAATAGTAGCTTCGTGAATAATTTTTTTATGATGATAATGTTAGTAATAATAACAATACTAATAATATTACTAATAATAGATTTAATAATAGTAGTCACCTTAATAGTATTATGAATAATAATGATAGCAATAAGGGCCATTCTAGCACTAATACTAATAATAGTTTTAATAATAATAATAATAACAATAATAACAATAATAATAATAATGATAATAGTAATTGTGGTAATAATAATAACTTATGACTTTAGTAATTATAATAATAATAATAATAGTATTCATAATAATATTAATAATAATGGTAATAATGGTAATAGTGTTAGTAATATTAATAGTAGCATAACCTTTACATACTAATATCTTCTTGAATACTTGAGGAAAAGAAGGGAACTATATTGGGTAAGGTTTTATTAGGTTTTTAATGTTTAAGTATTCACACACACTCAAGATAAACACATTGTTAAGGAAGCAAAATTTGAAACTAAAGCAACTTGATTATGAACTAAGGTTGAATATTCAAGAAGGGCTAACAAACACTACGTTAATTGACAGACCTTTTGGTGACGGATGTCACACACATACAACTACAAAATGCAAGCTTAAATCATATGATGTACAATTACAAGGATATCAACATATCAAGTATAATTACAGTCCTTATCATTATTGAACTACATAACCAAATGATACCAGTGCAAAAGATTTTAATAAAATCCATGTTACCTTTGAAATTTCCTTGGTTTAAAGTTTTACCGTATATGTCAAATATTTAAACAAAGCACAATTACATGAAAAATTAATTCTATGTGAAATCACAAAAATCAGTAATCAAGCAAAACAACATCAACAAAAAATAATCACCACCAAATTCAAACTTATATTTGCAAATCAAAAACTACATCGTGAACCATTAATCACCAAAATCATGTAAAAGATATTATATATTTAGGTTAGATTTTGAATAATTATAATTATTGTATATATTTAATTCATATAACCTAGCACACATACAATTATAAAATTAAATAGTTAGACACACATAAAAGTGCACAAGCACACACAGAAGTACAGAAACACACACATCAGACACAAACTAACCATAACATGTAAAACTACAAAATACACATTTAAATCATTTGGTGTACAATTACAAGGATATCAAAATATCAAGTACGAATACAGAAACAAAGGCTATCATCGTATTAGGCTGAATTATAGAAACACTCATCATCAAAATAATAAACCAATCATACTAATAGTTAACAAAGCTTAGACGAAGGCCAGATTCCTAACCACTCTAATGAAGGTCGGACAAGCATGTCTAAGGAGTTAATCAATCAGTATGATTGTTCCTATAGTACTACTAATATGCACGTAAGACACACAAATGAACCATAATAAATCAAAATAAATTAAGCATGTTGTTATAACAGAATAAAATAAAAAGGTAAAAAAGAGTACCCGCCTATAGACCAAGTATTAACACCAGTGGGCATTTTATTCTGTTGATACATATTCATGTACCTAGTTTCTGTTCTGAAATGTAAAAGTCTTTCATGTCTTACACATGTGTAATCCAATGTAATGAAGTAATTGATTATATATAAAATGCATTGTGATGTTTATATGTGATTGATTATGTCATGTTATATTTATATTGAATATGATTCATATATATGAACTAACTATATAGGTTTGATGTTGGTTTTACATAGTTCAAAGTGATTAAGAACTTAGAAATGTGTTTAACTTAGTCATGTGGACATTCATGCTAATGGACCATACTTATGGCCCATACGCATGAATGAACCATGCTTATGGACTAGTCGCACGACTGAACCAGGTGACTGGATCAGTCGTATGATTGAGACATAAGATTGGTTCAATCGCATGACTAAACTTTCAGTCATGCGTATGAGTCGATCGCATTATTCAGTCGCATGACTGAACCATGGTAATGGTTCGGTCGTACGAATGAATACTGATAACCTATAAATACCACATAATTCGTGAAAAAACAGAACACTTTGAATTACTTAATAATACTTCGTACGCTAGCCGTCCAGAGCGTCACAAGTCGTAAATCCAAGTTCATAGTTCATTCCTGATCGATTCCAATCCATTCTTAACATTTGTTTCATCATAAGATCGACCGGGTTATTCATTCTCACTGATTTGATCGCCAATCAAATAGAATTCCGCGCTATTTGATCTGGTTTCATGCAAAATCCGTTAGTACTCCGTACGTACATGGTCCTAACAAGTGGTATCAGAGCTTAGGCTCATGATTTTGCGTGGATTCAATTGGTTTTAGTGTCAAAACTAAAGTTTTCATTCAAAAGATACACTTTTTCGCTTCAAAACTTGTTTTTGTCGAGTCTCTATGTCAAAAGTTTCGACTTTTTCCCATACGTCATATTAGGGTTCGTGAAAATTCGTAATTTTGAGTCAAGTGTTCAAAAATTCGATTTTTCCCGCAGCAGCAGCTTCAGTTGCACGATTGGCCCAATCACACGACTGAATCCAATTCGCATAGTTCAATCACACGACTGGACTCATTCACACAATTCATTCACACGGCTGAAGCATTCCATACGGTTGATCTCATTCGTCCTGTTCATTCGCACGACTGAATCCAATCGCACGATTGAAGCCATTCGCATCCTTTAATCACATGGTTAAACCAATCGGCTTGTCCAATCGCATAGGTCAATCAGTCCTTTTTCTTAGTTCATCAAGTTTACAGAAATGGAAGATTAGTTCTCTACTTTTACTGTTGGAAAGGACTCTCGCATCCTGAATCTTCTACTTCTGGAATGTGAGACTGGGAACCATAACAAGCCGCCAAAGCTATTAACGTTGGATGAATACCAACAGTGGAAACAACGGTTTGAAATCTACCTAAATGGAGTTGACCCAAATCTTTGGACATCTATTGAGACTTGTTACGTGGTACCAGTCAGTGCTAATAGGGTAAAGCTTACTTTGGGAGGAATGAGTGAATCCCAGAAGACTATGCATAATGCTGAAAAGAAAGCATATGCCTTGTTGTCTCAGTCAATACTTAAAGATATATTTCATCAGTTTTCTGAGAACAAGTAGTCTAAGAAGTTATAGGAAGCCTTGGAAAAGAGATACAAAGGCAATGCAACTCTGAAAGCACTGAAGGCAAAAGCTCTTAAAAAGGAATTCGACAATTTCTCACCAATCGGAAAGGAGAGCTTAGATGATATCATCGACAGATTCTATCATCTGATGAGTGAGTTGCACACTCATGGCGTGACCACATCCATGGAAGATAAAGTCTCTAGCTTTGCTGATGTTCTATCAGACAAATGGGATCCATTTGTGTCTAATTTAAGGCAAAACGACATTCTTGCCACTTTAGACATAAATGATTTCATTCTGAAGTTGAGGGAGGAAGAGCAACGTCAGAAATACAAGTCAAAGAAAGGATCCTATGCTTAGATTCCTGCACTCTACAACTCAGTTCCAATCCTTTCTACATCAGGCGCACCGCTTCAAACTATGTTTGTGACTAACTCTTCTGTACCTTCCCAAAGCAACTCATCAGGAACCAAAATGTCAAGGTCAACTAGCACCCAATATATTGTTGCTGAGGCAAATACTACCAAGTTAAAGACCGAGAATCTCAAAAACATCACCGTGGAAGTTGCTAAAGAACATATGGATCTTCTAGCTGCCGTTGTTCAATCTTATGATGGTTAGTTGCTGGTAAGATTGGGAATTGTCATCTTGCTGACGAGGATTACGAGCAAGTTGATGAAACTGAGCTGGAACGCATGGATATAATGTGGGCCTTGGCTAGTGCTGTTAGAAGGGCCAAAAAGTTTGTAAAGAAGACGGGGTAAAATTTGGTTGCAACTAAAGACACTACATTTGGATTTGACAAAACCAAACTCACTTGCTTCAATTGTAGAGAGAAGGGACACTTCAAACGTGAGTGCACAAAGCCAAAGAAGACTGGGAATGGAAACCCTTTTCCCACGTTCAACCGTCAAGACAAGGAGAAGGTTGGAGCATCGGCAGGTAAAGATTCTAAGGCTTTGGTTGCACAAGGTGATGAAGGACAAGACTTGTCCTTCCGATTCGTCTCTGAGGGTGAATCTAATGTCGTATTTTTTGATACCTTGGATGATGGATCAGCAAGTGAGGGAGATATCATAGCTGATAATGCAAGTTCAGATATCGAGGAAGCTAGGGATGTTGTTGATCACTTGGTTGAAGAAGAGTTAAGTGCTGTAAATTCAGAATCTCAAGTCACTGAAGAATCTGACACTGCACGGATGGCTGATTCGTCTAGTTCTACACAGGTATATTCTAAAGACGAATTATTTGATAAACATGCTTGTTCTGAATGTGATAAATTTAGGGAAAGCATTGATTTGAAGTTTGCTAGGTTATTAGAACACAATAATAATCTAGTAAATGATTTACAACTCTGCACTGAAGCAAACCATGTGTTAAAACAAAATGAGTGCAGCTTCAAAGAAAAGATAGAACTGTTAGGGAAACAACTAAGGGAAACCAAAGTTGTTGCTTTAAATCAATCTAATGATATTAAGTTCTATTTAAATTCTTTAGAAGAAACTAAAAAGGAGAAAGCAGTTTTGCAAGTAGAAGTTGAATCCTTAAAACAAAAACTGCACAGTTTGGCAAGTTCTTCACACATAGTTCAAAACTTAGTGAAAGAACGAAATGGCGGGGAAGGTCTGGGTTATAAAGTAGTACCGCCACCACATGCTATCCTTTTGAACACAAAATGTAAACCAATCAATAATAACCCGGTAAAGGATCATGTGGTGTCTACTCCTCTGGTCAGTGATCCAGATTCTACGGGTAAAACCGTGAAGTTTGTCACTGAACAGACGAATACTACTTTGAGATCAAAAGATAAGATGACTGTTGAAGACTTGACTGATAAAATTGAGAAAGTTAACTTAGGGTCAGGTTCAAAAACGTCTATTTCAGAACCTAAACAATCTAAGTCAACAAACCCTAAAACAGCAAGTCATCAAAATTTAAATAAAACGAAAGCAAAAGATGTTGCAAATGTCAAAACAATTAATTTTGTTAAAGAAAGAGAAACATCTAAAAGTGAAAAGAGACTAGCCAGCCCCCGACCAAACTCAACCCTTCGTCAACGCTTTTCTCACACTGTTGAAGGGAGATATCGCTACAGTTGTGGAAAAAGAGGACACATCTCTCCAAATTGTCCTTACTATCAGACACCTAAAAGGAAAATAGAACTTTTTGATGATGAAAAACCGAAATTTTCTAAAATTAGATCTAATACTCCTTCAAAACACCAAAGTCAACACAGACAAGCTAAAAGCGAAGCTGTGTCACCTAAAGCTAAATCAAAGATTATTAGTGGACCTAAAGTTCAAACCATAAGCTAGTCATCTGTTTACCACAAACAGGCCTTACACAGAACTGGTTTATGGAAAGAAAAATCAAGTTTTGTGTCCGATAGTGAAAACAAGGAAAAGAAAGATGTGCCCTCAACCTCTGAAGGTCAGTGGGTTGAGTTCATGATGTGGGTGCCTCTAGGACACCCAAGCTAGTTAAGATTTGGGTCCCAAACCTGAACTACTCTTTTCATTGTATGTGCAGGGTGTCCGTTACAGCGCTATCACTAATACCTGGATTATTGATAGTGGGGCGTCCAGGCACATGACCAGAAATTCATCCCTCCTTTTCAACGTTAAGCAAATTAAAGGGAGACACATGCCATTCGCTAGGAACAAAGGAGGTTACATCACCGCGCAAGGCGAAGTGGGAAACGAGAACGCGAAGTTTGACAAGGTCAACTACGTTCAGCAACTACAGAACAACTTACTTTCTGTCTCCCAAATCTGTGATAAGGGATTCAAGGTTGTATTTGACAACAAGAGGTGCTACATACTGAAGAAGGAGTAGTCATCCCGGAGGAACAAGTTCTCATGTCGGCTTCAAGATATAACGACCTTTATGTCTTGGATCTATCAAAAGCTTCGACAACTGAGTCTACTGCTCAGTGCTTCTTGTCAAAAGCAACTGAAAGTGATTCAGTCTCCTGGCACTGGAGAATGGGACTCATCAATCCCAGGAAGATGAATCATCTAGTTCAGAACGATCTGGTAGTTGGAGTTACAGTCAAAAAATTTCAGCTTCCAGATTTCTCTGTCGCTTGCAAGAAAGGGAAACAGGCCAAGAAGTCTCGCAAAGCAAAGAAAGTCAATTCTATCGACATTCCTCTTAAGCTTCTACACATGGATCTGTTTGGCCTAGTGAGCAAAAAAAGCATAGCAGGAGATTGGTACCGCTTTATGGTGACGGATGATTACTCAAGATTCTCTTGGGTGATGTTTCTGAAAGCTAAATCAGAGTCATTTGAATCATTCAAACATCTTGTTACCACATTGGAGTCTCTCTACAAGCTGAAAGTAAGAAGGTTTCGATCAGACAACGCGACAGAGTTCAAGAATCAGTGGATGGAGGCCTTCTGTTGAGTGAAGGGAATTGTTCATCACTTTACCTCTGCTTACACTCCACAAATGAATGGTGTTGCTGAAAGGAAGAATCGCAGCTTGATAGAGACAGCAAGGACTACACTGGCTGACTCCAAACTTCCAGTTGAATTCTGGAACGAGGCATTAGCTAATGCATGTTATACTCTAAATCGGGTCTTGGTAGTCAAACGTCATGGAAAAACTTGTTATGAGTTGCTCCAACAATGAAAACCTAATTTAGAGTATCTGGAACCATTTGGTGCACCTTGCATGCTCCTAAAGAAGAATCAGACTGGGAAGTTCTGCGAGAAGGCAGAAGAAGGTATCTTCCTTTGATACAGTATACCAGATAAACGAGTTTGCAATAACTCAACTGGTCAGGTAGAAGTGTGGTGCAACGTTGATGTTCAAGGATACACCACCCCCCTTGCAGGAAAAGGACCTTCCTTTTTCTTCGACTATGATGGATTTTTCAAATCCTTCACTCTACCTCCTTCCCATTCCGAGGATGACTTAGCTGCACAAATGATGTACGATATTCTGAATGCTCCCACACCTGACCCGACATCATCCATTCCATTAGATGATACCTCTAGCCCTTCAGGAGGAAAGCTTGAGGTAAGTGGTTCTTCTTCTGATGATGAAGCAGTTGAAACCATAAACGTTGAACAGGAAGAAAAAGTTCGCACTACCGAAAGCTCTACAGACTCTGATCATGATGCAGCTAACAATTCTGAACCACATACTCCAACAGTTCAGAATCTGGATACTGAAGTCGTAGTACCCACCACCCTAAAAACTCGAGTTAATGTACATCATCATCAGGACAACATCATAGGAGATATTCTATTGGGAGTTCAAACAAGAAATTAGTTATACTCAGCTGATTATGCTGCAGTCATGGAAAAGGGATACCTGCATGATGGTGCTTATCGATGCTTTGTTTCTCAAGTTGAGCCAAAGCATGTCAGCGAGGCTTTAAAAGATGAAGCATGGGTAAGTGCTATGCAAGAAGAACTTCTTCAGTTCAAGAAGTTAGGAGTCTGGACACTTGTGGATAGACCAAAAGGTGCAAAGGTGATTGGCACTAAAATGGTTCTTCGGTGTAAGAAAGATGACCAAGGGGTCATAATCAGGAACAAGGCTCGGCTTATCAGTCAAGGGTTTAGACAAGTCGAAGGCATTGACTACAATGAAGTGTTTGCGCCTGTTGCAAGGATGGAAACTATTCACATCTTCTTAGCCTATGCATCCTACATGCTGATCAAGTCTATCAACTGGATGTGAAAAGTACACTCCTTCATGGTGAAATCTAGGAAACAGTGTTCGTCAGTCAACCCGAAGGATTTAAGGATCCTTATCATTGGGATAGAGTGTATAAACTGGACAAGGATTTGTACGGGCTTCATCAAGCTCCTCGAGCCTGGTACGAGAAACTCTCTACTCACCTACTAAAACATGGTTTTCACAAAGGGGTCATTGACTGCACACTGTTCATGAAAGAAAAAGACAGTGATTTACTACTGGTGCAAATATACGTGGATGACATAATCTTCGGTTCCAAGAACGAATCATTGTGTAAAGAATTTGAGTCTCTGATGAAAGCTGAGTTCGAAAGAGCGCCATGGGAGAAATGAAGTTCTTTCTCGGTTTACAAGTAGATCACACACCAAATGGTATCTTCCTGCATCAGACCATATATGTAGGAGATATCCTTAGTCGGTTTGACATGGAGAATGCAACGGCTGTTGGACCCCACTTGCCACAAATCAAGATGTGGCACCCGACGAAAATGGTGATATAGTCGATGCCACCATGTATCGAGGAATGATCAGATCTCTCATGTACCTCACAGCTTCTCGTCCTGATATTATGTACGCCACGTGTCTCTGTTCCCGATATCAGGCAAAACCCAAAGTAAATCAACTAATTGGAGTAAAGAGGATTTTTCGTTATCTGAAGGGTACTCCAACACTTGGGTTGTGGTATCCTTTTGGTGATGACTTTGAGCTTACAGCATATAGTGACTCGTATTACGGTGGTTGCAAGATGAATTACAAGTCAACATCAGCGGGATGTTATTTCTTTGAAAGATGTTTAGTCACTTGGCAGTGTAAGAAGCAGACGTTGGTAGCTCTATCGACATGTGAAACCGAATATGTTGCCGCTGCAAGTTGCTGTTCTCAAATCATCTGGATTCAACAGCAAATGCGAGACTACAATTTGCAATTTTCTAACACTCCTATCTATGTTGATAATTCTGCTGCAATGTTTGTCACTAAAAATCCGGTCCAACACACAAAGACAAAACACATCGGTATTAAATATCACTTTATACATGACTGTTTTGAAAAGCAAATTAATCGATGTTGTTAAAATTAATACGGATTTTCAACGCGCTGACCTCTACACAAAAGCATGTGATAAACCTCTGTTTTTATATCTCTTAGAGGTCAATGGCGTCAAAAAGAAAAGTGATGTCATTCCAGATGAATCTAGTTCTTAGTCCGTCTTTACGTTTTAATTTTAAATTTTATTTTTTCTTATTTTATTTTCCTGTCTTTAAAAATCCAAAAACACAAAAAGATTTTTAGTTTTAGAATTTTAGGGTGAGAATAGGTTTAGTTTCAGTAGTTAGTATTTAAATTACTCAAAAGAAAAAAAAACGAGGGCGGGCAGAAAAGCTGAAAAACAAAGACATCAAATCTGTGAGTTTGATTCAAAATTTTGGAATATGATAGTACACAGGGAACAAATTGTTTGGGACATCAAAAGGATTTAAAGGTTCAAACTGTTAAATTAAAACTACAAGTCTGAGAAGGATAAGCCAAACAAAGGAAAAATGATAGTAAACTAGCCTTTTACTGAGGTAACATAGAGAAAGTAGGACTAGAGTTTGCTAGTCCAGTATATGATGTGTTGGTAGATTCAACACAATAGACAAGTAGACCTCATTGGTGAAACAAATTAAAACTAAATAGATCAATTAGCTGTGGGCTTCCACCTTATCCCTGGTTAACACAATCAACGCATTTCCAATAAGGGGCGACGAGCAGATTAAACGCCACAAATGTGTGCGGACGACCATAAAATGAGCAAAGCACATGAAAAAAATGTTTAACGCAATCAAGCTAATAACTAATGTTATTAGTGTGTAATGTGTATAAGCAAAGTGCTCAAACAAGAAGATAAGTTGTGTGTCTCTCTGCTGTGTGATGGCACTGGCCTGAGGATAAGCACAACCTAAATATTCTAGAATTCATTGTTGTTTGCGCCTCTCTACTGTGCGATGGCACTGACCTAAGGCTTCGCATCTCTTTGAATGCTCTTAGAATAGTTTCTTCTTGTCCAAACCCGTAGATCGCTCAAAAATCTCCTGAGGAACGTTGATTACCATATAAGCGTGGGATCCACAAATGCTTGTTGAAAAAAAAATTAATCTAACTAATCACCATTGTGAGTCAAAAGTATGTGTATGGATTTAAGTGGACAAATCATACTGACAATCATCATGGAAGCAATCCTCGACAGTCCAAATCACTATAAGCTTCTTACAGTTCTACTATGATTTCCTGTAAGGGCTTTGGACTCTCAGACAAATAAAAATAAGCTAAACAAACATATGCTAAAAGTTCCTAAATGATTGTGTTTATGCCTGTATGATTCCATAAGAGTCTTTCCAGATAAGATGTAAATGCTTGATGTTGTTCTGTTCAGGGGGAGAAATCGTTTAAGGAAAACTAAAATGTTTTCAACCCACCTTAAAAAATCCACAAAAATATGTTGTGTTTTATTTCAATTTACGTTGTTTTCTGTGTTATCTATCGATTAGGTGTCAATGTTGGACTATGTAACTAGATGAACTCTGTGAATCATAAAATTAAAAAGGTCAAATTGGTGTGAATTTAAAAGGATCATGTCTGAGATGATCAAGTTTTAATATTTAAAAGGGTCACGTCTGAGGTGACCAAACGATTTCAATTAAAATGATCACGTCTGAGGTGATCAATCGGTTTTTGATTTAAAAGGATCACGTCTGAGGTGATCAAAGGATTTATGTTAAAGATCATGTCTGAGATGATCATTGGTCATAACGTTTATTTATCAAAAGTTAAATTTGAGTGTGTGGAAATGGATGAAGTCAAACTCATAAGTATGAGCCAATCGCACGATTGGACTATAAGTATGGACCAATCGCATGATTGGACCATAAGTATGGACCAGTCGCACGATTGGACCATAAATATGAGTAAATCACACGAATGGACCATGAGTATGAGCTAGTCGCACGATTGGACCATGAGTATGAGCTAGTCACACGAATGGACAATGAGTATGGGGAAACCATGCGATTGGATCATAAGAATGAACCAATCGTACAACTGAATAAAGAAGTCTGAGTCAGTCGGACGACTGAACCCCAGTCGTCGCATGATTGAGTCGTCCACATGGGTCCAGTCGCAAAATTGAGGCATGCGTATGGGTCCAGTCGCACGACTGAACCCCAAAATAGTATAAATAGAGACTTAGTGGTCGTAAACCCTACCACTTCAAAATTTCTTAAAAAACCGCCCATTACCCAGACACTCTGCCAAAATTTCCAAAATTTGCGATTATACTCCGATTTCTTTTCTAACCACCTAGTGTTCATCTTTAGGTACTTTGCAGACGAAATCAGGATCAAATGACAGTTAAATCAAACTTAAATGGGTCTAAATTGATAAAACAAAGAATCGGGACTAATAACCTAAAATAGACCACTTAAATGTACAATAAAGTTGATTTAAATGACATTAAGTGTTGTTTCGGGTCCCTGCGAACCATATGAACCTAAGCACGAAGTTTAATTTATCGTTTTCATGAAGATTCAAACTTAATGGTTCGAACAGTGCAAGACACGAATGGACAGGCTGATGAACTTCAGTCGCACGATTAAGCCAGTCATATGACTCAGTCGCACGATTGAGCCAGACGTATGATTCAATCGCACGACTGAATCAATCGGTGAGTCAGTCGCACGACTGACTCAACCGTACTGGTAAGCATACGACTAAGTTCAGTCGCAGGCTCAATCGTATGACTGAACTCAGTCGTATGGTTTAATTGCACGATTGAACCGGTTTGTCTAAATCTGTTCCAAGTCAATTGTTTATCTCTTATGAATGGAACTAATGTGTTGGTTTCTCGTATTGTAGCAAAAATAGCTAAGAGATGGACGATGTGCACCAAGCATAACATATTTGCTCATCTAGATACTACATCCCGGAACGCTGCTGAGTTCACCGGGATTATAGCCTTCCTATGAAGATCGAGGATCTTCAAGGCTATTTCTACTCCTTGCACTCCTTATTGGTCGATCCAGGAGGCGTTCTGGGAGAATGACGTTGTCGATCGGTCTACTGAGCCTTACTGCATCCGGAGTTCTATCTTTGGTCAAGATATACGGATCGGAGAAGACGACCTACAGCGAGTCATGGAATTGGGTGATGATGGAACACACCCAACCAAGCTGCATCCCCTAACGGTACGGGGATGCTTTCTCAGGATCAAGTACGCCGACGACATCAATGCCGACGTACTAAATAAGAGCAACATGTGCCCGTAATTCAAGTATCTGGCACATGTGATCCTGAAATGCATAAACTCCAGAAAAGGAGGATTTGATGAGCTATCAGACCAAATCTAGAACGCATACGTTACGCTGGTGCTGAACCACCCGTTCAGTTTTTCATGCATGTTCTTCTCCTACCTGACGGAGAACATTGAGGCTAAAGGCAAGGAAGGCTTCTGCATGTACCCAAGATTCTTGCAGATGATTATAGATGAGAATCTTCCTACGCTGCCTGAGGAGGAGGACGATGCTGTGACCCTAGAGGTGATGGATGATACCACCCTAGGAAGGATGAAGGTCTACCGGGGGAAGCAAGTGAAGCACCCGGTGAGGAGACTCTTCGGCCATCTAGCCAATGAGGGTTACATGGCGCCAGCTTGTAAGAAGTGGCATCACGATGACAGTGACTCTGACGTCGAGCCGATTATGGCTCCTGCTGAAAATGACGACGACGATGATGACCATGATGATGGTCAAGGTGGTGGAGATGCAGGCCCAGTCAATCACGGGCCACAAACACGTCTACTATATCTCCACCACCTCCACACAGTTGTACTTCTGCTCCTGGTGGATCGGAGCAGGCTGCCATCCACCGGGACTTCTTGATTGATGAAGAAGAGGAGGAATCGGATGAGGAGCCTCTAACAAGGACAGCCGGTAGCCGTGTAGTGGATACCGAGAAGGGCAATGAGGCGGTTGGAGGATGCTAGGCTGGGGATGAAGGTGCTGAGACTTCAGATCCAACTTACACACCTCCCCAGCCTACTAGCCCAGGGGGAGCCCAGCTTGCCAGGGGGTCGAGGCTGAAAAGAATGGCCCAGCCCCACGACAAGAAGGGCAAGAGACAAAGGATCGTACTAATTACTACCTCCACCACCACAGCTACCACAGCCACCACTACCACCCCTCCTACCACTACTCCTAGCACCACTCCTACCACCACTCACACCACCATTACCACCACTCCTACCACCAAACATCCCTCCACAGCTACTACCACCACCACAGCCACCACTATTCCCACCACCACACGTACCATACCCACATCTATACCATCACCATTCACATTCATCCCTACTCCCACATACACCACATCCACCACCACATCTACCATGCCCTAAACAGGCCCTTCCACATCATCAATCCCTCCACAGTGATCTCCTCTACCCACTGTTGGGCTAGAGGAGCAGCTGGCTAGCCTCTACCATCTAGTTCTCAAACTGCTCGCTACTGATGACATTCGAGCGAACCAGATGAACCAGTTGATGGCAGTCAACACTGCACAGGGCAAGCAAATAGCCCTGCTGATAGAGAGGGATGCAGCTCAGAGTCAATAGATCGCCCATCTGACTGACAGAGATGCTACCTACGAGAGAGCCTTGGCAAGAGCTCAGAGTGCTCTCACAGCACAGAAGGAGCTGCTGATGGCCTCGGTGAAGAGGATAGAAGAGGTCGAGAAGAAGAACAAGAAGCTTCTTCTCAGACTTAAAGGGACGAAGAGTGAGCCCTTAAAGATCAAGGGTGAAGGTGATGACGAAGATGATGATGAGGATAATTCATCCGATGATGAATCAGATGATGATGCTCATGAAGTGGGTGAGGCTGAAGGCAGTGGAAAGGACAAAGATGGAGGAGATGATGATGAGCCAGAGCATGAAGGTGATGCATCTGCATCAGCCTCAAATCCATCAGCTCGGGAGAGGCGCACCAAGGGGAATCAAGATCCGCGACCCTCCACCTCAGCTCCCCAAGCTGAAGAGTCGAGCGCCCAAGGCAAAAGTAATGATTAAATGTCTTTGTATTTGAAAAACTTTTGTACATGAATTATTTATTACACTAATGTAATTAATCTTTATTAATGATTAATTATCTTGATTACTGATGTGTGTGAGATTATGTTTTAAATGTTTAATCAAATAGATGAAGCTGAACAAGCAGACAACTATGAGATTATGTTTTAAATGTTTAATCAAATAGATGAAGCTGAACAAGCAGACGACTACGACATCGCACCCCTTCCAAGACTCAGCTAACAATGATTCTTGATTTGCAAGGGATTATGCGACGATCTGTGAGCTACACCCCCGAAGAGGGAGAGATCATTCATGATCTCACAGTTGAGCAACTGGCCGATATGTTTAGACTCAACCCGGATGAGCTAGTCAAGGATGCTCCTGAGGTTGATGTCATCAGTG
>BJCO01828004.1:0-16931 GCA_018326465.1 Flaveria floridana | reverse complement strand
TTCTTATAAAAACGGTGCGTTTAGTGATAACGGGGCAAATCTTAGAAAAACGTCTTAAGATAACGACAAGTCAAGCAACGATAACACGCATATAAGGGTAACTAAGCAAAGAAAATATGGTATCCACGTAGTTGGTTTATCAAAAGGATGAATGACTGTTAACAAAGGTTGGTCGAACACGTTAAATGACGGACCGTTGGTGACGGATATCACAGAGAATCTCAGAAATGTCACCGTGGAAGTTTCTAAAGAACATATGGACCTTCTAGCTGATGTTGTTCAATCGTATGATGGGTTAGTTGCTGGTAAGATTGGGAACTGTCATCTTGCTGACGAGGACTATGAGCAAGTTGATGAAACTGAGCTAGAACGCATGGATATTATATGAGCCTTGGCTAATGTTGTTATAAGAGACAATAAGTTTGTAAAGAAGACGGGACAAAACTTGGTTGCAACTAAAAACATGACATTTAGGTTTGATAAAACCAAGGTCACGTGCTTCAATGGTGGAGAAAAAGGGAACTTCAAACGTGAGTGCGTAAAGCCAAAGAAGACCAGAAATGGAAATCTTTTTCCTACGTTCAACCGTCAAGACAAGGATAAGATTGGCGCATCATCTTCTGGTAATGAGTCTAAGGCTTTGGTTGCTTAAGGTGATGAAGGACAAGACTGGTCCTTCCAATTTGTATCTGAGGGAGAATCAAATGTTGCATTAGTTGATACCTTGGATGATGGATCTGCAAGTGAAGAAGACATCATAGCTGAGCATGCATGTTCAGATATCGAAGAAGCTATGGATGTCGTTGATCATCTTGTTGAAGAGGAACTATGTGCTGCAAACTTAGAATCTCCAGTTACTAAAGAGTCTGACACTGCATTAACGGCTGATTTGTATGGTTCTAAACAGGTATACACTAAAGACAAATTATTTGAGAAACATGCTTGTGCTTAATGTAATAAATTTAAAGAAAGCAATGATTTAAAATTTGATAGGTTATTTGAACACAATGATAATCTAGTAAATGATTTACAACTCTGCACTAAAGCAAATCGTGTTTTAAAACAAAATGAGTGTAGCTTAAAGAAAAGTTAGAACTTTTAGGGAAACAACTAAGGGAAACCGAGGTTGTTGCCTTAAATCAATCAAATGACATTAAGTTCTACTTAACCACTTTAGAAGAAACTAAAAAGGAAAAAGCAGTTTTGCAAGTTGAAGTTGAATCATTAAAACAAAAACTGCATAGTTTAGAAAGTTCCTCTCACGTAGTTCAAAACTTAGCGAAAGAACGAAATGGCAGGGAAGGTCTGGGTTACAAGGTAATACCGCCACCACATGCAATCCTTTTGAATACTAAATGTAGACCAATCAATAATAACCCAGTAAAGGATCTTGTGGTGTCTACGCCTATGGTCAATGATCCAGATTCTACGGGTAAAACTGTGAAGTCTGTCACTAAACAGAAGGCGACTACTTTGATATCTAAAGATAAGATGCCTGTTGAAGATTTGGATGATAAAATTAAAAGGGTTAACTTAGGGTCAGGTTCAAAAACGTCTATTTTAGAACCTAAACAGTCTAAATCAGTGAACCCTAAACGTGTAAGTAATCAAAATCTAAATAAAATGAAAGCAAAAGATGTTCAAAATGTCAAAACAATTAATTTTGTTAAAGAAGGTGAAACATCTAAAAGGGAAGAGAAACTACCCAGCCCCCAAACAAACTCAACCCCACATCAATGCTTTCCTCATACTGTCGAAGGGAGATCTTGCTACAGTTGTGGAAAACGAGGACATATTTCTCCAAATTATCTTTACTATCAGACACCTAAAAAGAAAATTGAACTTTTTGATTATGAAAAACCAAGATTTTCTAAAATTAGATCTAATACTCCTCCAAAATACCATAGTCAACAAAGACAAGCTCAAAGCGAAGCTGTGCCACCTAAGGTTAAAGCTAGGATTATTACTGAACCGAAAGTTCAAACCATAAGCCAGTCATCTATTTACCACCAACAGGCCTTACATAAAACTGGTTTATGGAATGAAAAAATCAAGTAATGTGTCTAATAGTGAAGACAAGAAAAAGAAAGATATACCCTCATCCTATGAAGGTCAGTAGGTTGAGTTCATAATGTGTGATACCTCTGCGACACCCAAGCCAGTTAAGGCTTGGGTCCCAAACCTAAACTAATCATTTCTTTTGTATGTGCAGGGTGTCCGCTACAACACTATCACTAATACCTAGATTATTGATAGTAGGGCTTCCAGGCACATGATCGGGAATTCGTCCCTCCTTTTCAATGTTAAGCAAATTAAATGGGGACACGTATCATTCGCTGGGAATAAAGGAGGTTACATCACCGAACAAGGTAAAGTAGGAAACAAGAAAGTGAAGTTTGACAAGGTCAACTACGTTCAGCAATTGCAAAACAACTTGCTTTCTGTCTCCCAAATCTGTGATGAAAGCTGAGTTTGAAATGAGTGCCATGAGAGAGATGAAGTTCTTTCTCGGTCTATAAGTAGATCAGACACCAAATGGTATCTTCCTGCATAAGACGAAATATGTTGGAGATATCCTGAGTCGGTTTGACATGGAGAATGCAACGGTTGCAGGCACTCTACTTGCCACGAACCATGATGTGGCACCCGAAGAAAATGGTGATCTGGTTGATGCCACTGTGTATCGAGGAATGATCAGATGTCCCATGTACCTCACATCTTCTCGTCCTGATATGATGTACGCTACATGTATCTGTTCCAAATATCAGGCAAAACCTAAAGTAAGTCATCTAATTGGGGTAAAAAGGATTTTTCGTTATCTGAAGGGTACTCCAACACTTGGGTTGTGGTATCCTCATAATGATGACTTTGAGCTTACAGCGTATAGTGACTCGGATTACGGTGGTTGAAAGATGAATTACAAATCAACATCAGCGGGATGTCAGTTTTTTGGAAGACGATTAGTCACCTGGCAGTGTAAGAAGCAGACGTCGGTTTCTCTATCGACATGTGAAGCCGAATACGTTGCCGCTGCAAGTTGTTGTTCACAAATCATCTGGATTCAATAGCAAATGCGAACTACGGTTTGCAATTTTCTAACACCCCCATTTTTGTTGATAATTCTGCCGCTATTGTTGTCACTAAAAATCCAGTCCAACACCCAAAGACTAAACACATCGGTATTAAATATCACTTTATACGTGACTGTTTTGAAAAGCAATTAATCGATGTTCTTAAAATTAATACAGATTTTCAATGCGCCGACCTCTACACAAAAGCGTTTGATAAACCTCCGTTTTTATATCTCTTAGAGGTCAATGGTGTTAAAAAGAAAAGTGATGTGATTCCAGAAGAATCGAGTTCTTAGTCCATCTTTATGTTTTATTTTTCTTTTTTAATTTTTTCTTTATTTTATTTTCCTGTCTTTCAAAATCCAAACACACAAAAAGATTTTCGGTTTTAGAATTTTAAGGGGAGAATAGTTTAGTATCAGCATTTAATTACTTAAAAAACAACAACAGGCAGATAAGCTGAAAAGCAAAGACATCAAATCCGTGAGATTGATTCAAAACTATTAAAATGATAGTACACAGTGAAATAACTGTTTGGGACATCAAAAAGTCATAAATGTTCAAAATGTTATATTAAAATTACAAATCTGAGAAGGATAAGCCAAATAAAGGAAAAATGATAGTAAACTAGTCTGTTACTGAGGTTACATAGAGAAAGTAGGCCTAGGGGTTGCTAGTCCACTATATGATGTGTTGGTAGATTGAACATAATAGACGAGTAGACTTCATCGGTGAAACAAATTAAAACTAAATCGTTCAACTAGCTGTGGGTTTTCATCTTAACCCTGGTTAACACAATCAATGCATTTCCAATAAGGGGTGACGAGTAAAATAAACGCTACAAATATGTGCGGATGACCATAAAAATGAGCAAAGCACATGAAAAAAATGTTAAATGCAATCAAGCTAATGACTAATGTTGTTGGTGCGTAATGTGTAAAAGAAAAGTGCTTAAACAAGAAGATAGGTTGTGCGCCTCTCTGTTGTGCGATGGCACTGACCTGAGGATAAGCATAACCTAAATATTCTAGAACTCATTGTTGTTTACGCCTCTCTGCTGTGCCATGGCACTGACCTGAGGTTTGGCATCTCTTTGAAAGCTTTTAGAATAGTTTTTTCTTGTCAAAAACCCGTAGACCGCTCAAAAATCTCCTGAGGAATGTTGATTACCATATAAGCGTGGGATCCACAAACGCTTGTTGAAATAATAAACCTAACTTATCACCAATGTGAGTCAAAAATCTATGTATGGATTTAAGTGGACAAATATACTGACAATCATCGTGGCTACAATCCTCGACAGTCAAAATTATTATGCGCTTCTTACAGTTCTAGTATGACTTCCTGTAAGTGATTTTGACTCTCATACAAATAAGAATAAGTTAAACAAATATATACAAAAGGGTCCCAAATGATTATGTTTACACCTGTATGATTCCATATGAATCTTTCCAGAAATGATAAAAACAAATTGAGGCTATTCTGCTCAGGGGAAGAAATCAATAAAATGATATTTAAAAGTTTTCAACCCACCTCAAACAAAAACACAAAAATATGTCCTGTTTTGTTTCAATTCAAGTTGTTTTTTGTTTTATTTATCAATTCTGTGTCAATGTTGGACTATGTAACTAGATGAACTCTGTGAATCATAAATTAAAAGGGTCACGTCTGAGGTGACCAAATGATTTCAATTAAAAGGATCACGTCTGAGGTGATCAACCAGTTTTAAATTAAAAGGATCATTTCTGAGGTGACCAAACGATTTCAATTAAAAGGATCACGTCTGAGGTGATCAACCAATTTTAAATTAAAAGGATCACGTCTGAGGTGATCAAATGATTTCTGTTAAAAGATCATGTCTGAGATGATCATTGGTCAAAACGTTATGTATCTAAAGTTAAATTTGAGTATGTGGAAATGTATGAAGTCAAACCCATAAGTATGAATCAATCGCATGATTGGATCATGAGTATGAACCAATCTCATGATTGAATCATAAGTATGAGCCAATCGCACGATTGGACCATAAGTATGGGCCAATCACACAATTGGACCATGAGTATGGGGCAACTATGCGATTGGATCATAAGAATGAACCAATCATACGACTGAATGAAGGAGTCTGAGTCAGTCGCAAGACTGAACCCTAGTCGCACGATTGAGTCATGCGCATAGGTCCAGTCACATGACTGAACCCCAAAAAAGTATAAAAGGAGGCTCAGTCGGTCGTAAACCCTACGCGACTTCAAAACTCTCAAAAAACCGCCTAAGACCCAGACACTCTGCCTAAATTTACATTATTGCGATTACTCTTTGATTCTGTTTCTAAACATATCTTATTCATCTACAAGTACTAAGTGACTGAAATCATGATAAATAAGGGGGTTAATCGAACCTAAAAAGTCCGACATTGTTCAAAACAAGAACCGGGACTAAAACCCTAAAATGGACCACTTAAATGGACCTAAACGTTGATTTAAAAGACATTAAGTGCTATTTCGAGGCCTAGTGAACCTAATGAATCTAATCATGAAGTGTAATTTAAAGTTTTGACAAATATTCAAATTTATGGTGTCGAACGGTGCAAGATGCGAATGGACAGGCTGATGAACTTTAGTCGCACGATTGAGCCAGACGTATGATTCAATCGCACGATTGAATCAATCGGTGACTCAGTCGCACGACTAACTCAACCGCATGGCATAGCACACGACTAAGTTCAATCGCAGGCTCAATCGTACCACTAAGCTCAGTCGTTTGGTTCAATCGTACGATTGAATCAGTTGGGCACAATCTGTTCAAATTCAATTGTTATTTCTAATGAACGGATCTAACATGTATGTTTCTTGTATTGCAGCAACATGGCTGAGAGATGGACAATGAGCACCAAGCACAACATTTGTGCTCATCTAGAGGCTACTTCTCAGAACGCTTCTGATTTCACCGGGATTATTGCCTTTATACGTAGATCGAGGATCTACAAGGCCATCTTCACTCCCTGCACACCATACAAATCTATCCGGCAGGCATTGTGGGAGAATGCCTCAGTCTGCCGATCAATTGAGCCTTACTGTATGCGGAGCACTATCTTCGGACAAGATATAGAGATCGAGGAAGACGACCTGCGCAGGGTCTTGGATCTGGGTGAGGACGAAACCTACCACCCAACTAAGCTGCATCCTCTAACGGTTCGGGGATGTTTCTTAAGGATCAAGTACACCGGCGACATCAATGCCGGCATGCTAAACAAGTGTAACATGTGCCCCCAATTTAAGTATTTGGCACATGTGATCCTTAAGTGCATTGCCTCCAGGCGTGGAGGATTCGACGAGATGTCTGACCAAATCCAGAACGCATATGTTGCGCTGGTACTGAACCACCCGTTCAGGATCTCCTGCATGTTCTTCACATACTTGACAGAGAACATAGAGGCCTAGGGAAAGGAAGGCTTCTGTATGTATCCGAGATTCTTACAGATGATTATAGATGAGAAGCTTCCTGAGCTGCCTAAGGAAAAGGACGATGCAGTAAGTTTAGAGGTGATGGATGACACCACATTGGGCCGAATGAAGGTGTACTAGGGAAGCAGGTGAAACCCCCGATTAGGAGACATTTTGGCCATCTGGCCAACGAGGATTACGTGGCATCATCTCGTAAGAAGTGGCATCATCTCGTAAGAAGTGGTGTCACGACGACAGTGACTCAGACGTTGAGCCCATAGTGGTTCCTACTGACGACGACGACGATGATGATGACGACCATGACGATGGTCTGGATGGTGGACATGCTGGCACGTCTACTATATCTCCACCACCTCCATATAGTAGTGCTTCTGCTCCCGGTGGATCTGAGCAGGCTGCTATCCACCGAGACTTCCTGGTTGATGAGGAAGAAGAGGAGTCTGATGAGGAGCCTCCGACGAGGACTATCGGTAGCTGACTCGTGGCTACTGAAAGGGGCAAAGAGGCAGTTGGGGGATGCCAGGCTGGTTCAGAGGGTGGTGATGCTGATGTCACTGATCCTACTTATACACCCGACTAGCCTATTAGCACAGGGGGAGCCCAGATTGCCAAGGGATCGAGGAGGAAGAAAATGGCCTAGCCTCACGGTAAAAAGGGCAGGAGGCGAAGAACAGTTCTGGTTACCTCTTCCACCACCACAACTACCACTCCTACCACCACTACCAATACTCCCACCACCACTACCACTACTCCCACCACCACTACCACCACTCCTACCACCACTACCATTACTCCCACCACCACTACCACTACTCCCCCCACTACTACCACCACTCCTACCACTACTGCAGCCACCACTACAGCCTCCATAACACCCATAACCACACCTACCATACCCACACTTGTTCTGCCACACCCCACTTTCATCCCTACTCCCATCTGTACCACATCCACCACCACACCTACCATACCCAAACCAGGACCTTCCTCCTCAGCTACACCTCCATGGGGATCTTCTCTACCACTGTTAGGTTCGAGGAGCAGTTGGCTTGCCTCAATAGACTGGTGCTCAAGCTACTTGCGACAGATGATCTGAGAGCTAACCAGATGAATCAGTTGATAGCAGTCAATGCTGCTCAGGGCAAACAGATAGCCCATCTGACAGAGAGGGACGCTGCACACGAGAGAGTGTTAGCTAGAGCTCACCGTGCCTTTACTGCACAGAATAAGCTACTGATGGCATTGGTTAAGAGGAATGAGAAGGTGGAGAATAAGAACAAGAAGCTAATGCTAAGGCTAAAAGGGACGAAAGGTAAGCCATTGAAGATAAAGGGTGATGTTGTTGATGGAGATGATGATGATGACGATCCTTCTGATGATGAATCGGATGATGGTGATGATGAGGTTAAAGCAGGAGGAAGTAGGAAAGATAAGGAGGGAGATGATAAGGATAAGCATGATCCGAAAGGTGGTGCATCTGCATCAGCCACAAATCTATCTGCTTGGGAGAGGCGCATAAAAAGGAATCAAGATCAGAGACCCATTTGAAAAAACGAGCGAATAAGGAAAAAGTAATGATTAGATGTCTTTCTATTTGAAAACTTTTGTACTTGAATTATGTATTACATTAATGTAATTAATGATTATTAATGTTTAACTGTCTTGATTACTAATTTGTGTGTGATGTGTTTTGAATGTTTAATCAAACAGATGAAGCTCAACAGACAGATGACTATGACGTCGCCCCCTTTAGCAAATCAAGACTCAGCTAACCATGATTCTTGATTTGCAAGGGATCGTAAGGCGATCTGTGAGCTACACTCTTGAGGAGGGAGAGATCATCCATCATCTTACTGACGAGCAGCTCGCTGACATGTTTAAACTCAATCCAGATGAGCTCATCAAAGATGCTCCCAAGGTTAACGTTGTGAGTGATGAGGAGCTACAGGATGTGGATGAAATTGAGATAGAGGATATCACTTCAGAAGAGTATCCTCAGTACACTGACCAACAGGGCAATGTTATCCCCAACTTGGGTGAAACATTTGGTAGTGCTACTTTAGAGAAATCAGATGAGATTGAGATGGATAAAGAGACAGAGGAAGGGAAAGCCTAAGCCATGAATGCAGATGTTGAGCTAAAGAAGGATGAGTGGGTAGCTTGTTTGTCTAATATGAAAGCCCAAAGAGTGCCTCCAAAAGTGAACGCCTACACCAAATTATACAGAGTGAAAAAGCATCAAAAGATGTCGGGCAAGATAATAAGTTGGACATATTTTGAGGACTTGGATGTATACGCTATTAAGAGAGAGAAGGGGATTGAGTACTTCAGATATCCTCACGATCTGAAGACACTTCCCAGTTTTGAGCTGAACAGGCTTGCCTATTTAGATCTTTTGTATGCCAACCCAAGGAATATGTCCGGTTGGTTCGAGACAGTGCTGAAGAAGGAATACCACACCAGATGGGTCAACTTCAGGCCTCAACAACATAAGAGGTTCATACATAAGACCGAAGTTGATCCTATATCTGGAAGGCCTAAGGTAGTGCTGAAGTAGAGCCCTCCGCGCACAATGTCTAAGATCCCACTTCGGGAGATGCCTTAGGACTTCACTCCACACTTCAAATGGTGGTATTATGACTGGCGGACGGGTGAAGTGGTCATAGTTTTGCATAAGGAAGGGAAAATAGAGACTATCTAGGTATTTGACCCTATGTCGCTAACTAACTTGTCTGCGGATGATGTTTATACTCTCTACAAGTGGCCACTATTCTATGATACGCAGGACATTGTACAAGCTCTACAGTTTCAACATGTGATAGGACTCTGCTTTGCGCTCGAGATACACGCTGGAGTCACAAGAGAAGAGAAGTACAGGAAGTTTCAAGAGCACGTGAAGAATGTTAGACAATAGACTAAACTAGGTCCAAGGGGGAGTTTGTTGATACATCTTGATGTACCTAGTTTATGATCTCAAATGTTAAAGTCTTTCACGTCTTACACTGATGTAATATGATTTAATGTGATGATATTAATGATATATAGAATGCATTATGATGTTTGTTTGTGATTGATTATGTTATATTATCATTATATTGAATGTGATTCACATGTATGAACTTAATATATAGGTTTGATGTTGTTTTACATAGTTCTAAGTCAATAAGAACTTAGAAATGTGTTCAACGTAGTCATGTGGTTATTCATGCTAATGGACCATACTTATGGTCCATACGCATGAATGAACAATACTTATGGACCAGTCGCACGACTGAATCAGGTGACTGGATCAGTCGTTTGATTAAGACATAAGATTGATTCAGTCGCAGGACTGAATCTTCAGTCGTGCGTATGAGTCAACCGCATGAGTCATCACACGAATGAACCATGCTAATGGTTCAGTCGTAAGAATGAACACTGAAACCTATAAATACCACATAATTCGTGGAAAAATATAACACTTCGAATACTTTCATACCCTAGCCGTCCAGAGCGTTCAAAGTCGCAAATCCAAGTTCATAGTTCATTCCTGATCGATTCCAACTCGTTCTAAATGTTTGTTTCATCATTGAATCGATCAAGTTGTTCGTTCTCACTAATTGGATCACCAATCAAATAGACTTTCGTGCTATTTGATCTGGTCTCATGCAGAATCCGTTAGTACTCCATACGTACATGGTCCTAACAAATCTAACTCAATTAAATCTAACTAATTTTATTTAAAAATATATGCCTTATGCTTGACTTAACCCCCATTATTTTACAATCTCATATACATAGCCTTAACCTTACACTTTTGTGCAAGAGGTTGTTTACCATGCATGGCTTAAATCCATGACCTTAAGAAAACAAATTCAGGTGATTTAAAAATAAGAGTAAATTACAAATTATGTCATTTATTAATATATAAAATTACATGTTATGTCCTTTAGTTTTAATAATTACATAAAATGACATTTTTTAAAATAATTTGTACATCTATCGTCATTTAAACTAACCTCCATCCAAATTCATAGTTACGTCAGGCATGTGCTACTCACATGAGATCGTTTATATATATTACATACCTACAATGCGCCAAAATTAGTTTTATTCGCTTTATTTTCTCCGCCTTCATGTTAGAGTGTTCAAAGTTGAATATCTGAAATTTTCGGATAGTTGAAATCAATATCCGTATCCGTATCTGAAATTTCAGATATCTAAAATTAAGATATCTGAGATTTGAATATGAATACGGATAACGATTCACACGTCTGAATCTCTTCTTTATTTTTGGAGTAATTAGATATTTTAAACAACACGTGTTAATAAAAATTTCAATATATAGTAAAAAGCCCCAACCAAAATAAAAAACCTTTAACACTTTAAAAACTATAACAAAAGATATTTTTAAAATTATCCAAAAACAAAAAATTCTTTTTGTTATTTTTTAAAGTGTTAAACGGTTTTTTTTGACACTTGTTAGTGTATATTAGGATTTTTTTATGAATGTTGTTTTTATATTATTTTTATAATAACATATATCTAGTTATTGTAAAAAGAAAAAAAAAGAAAAAAAAGTTCAGATATTCAAATCGCTATTTGTATTCATATCTGAAAAATTTCAGATATTTGAATGCTGATATTGATTTCTACTATCTGAAAATTTCAAATATCCAACTTTAAAACCTAGCTTTAAGACGACGGGAATGCAACGACATAAAAATATTTTTGAATCATTGTAGGCATGTAAAATACTTATGCATAACTTAACTGTAAATTTTAAAGTATGTTAGGTGCTGTTTGTTTCTGAAGAGGTAAAACGTCTTCAGTCTGTAGACCACATTTGCAGACATCTGTAGCAGAAGAGGTGGACCAAACCTCTGCAGCCTGTATTAAGAAGACTGTTTGTTTTGTAACGTCTGCAGACTGCTGAAATAAACTGAAATTAGTAAAAAGTTAAAACCCCCTTCATACCCAAATCACTCTCACTGATAACCTTTCGATTATCACCATTCACCAACAATGAACAATAACATCCTCCTAAAATTAAACACTCTATTTCAAACCCCCTTCATACCCACTTCATTCTTCCTTCAATCCAACAAAACCCTCCATTCTTTCCCCTCAATCCATCTTCCCCATCACAAATTACCCTCATTTCATGTCAAATCACCATCTGGGTCCCCTGTTTTCTCCTCAAAAAACCACATCACAAGATGAAACCAGCACGTCTGAAGCAGAGGCATTCGATTTTGAAGATGAATTTGATGAGGAATTCGAAGACGATGAAGATGGAGACGATGATGAAGATGAAAACATTATTGTTCCGTTGCGTAACATGAGGCAGTGGACTCGAATAAACCAAGAGGGTTTGGTGAAGGAAAAGTTTATGATACGAGTTTGGAGGATAAATTGTTGGAAGAATTGGAGCAGAGTAGGGCTGCTCAACTTGCTAATGTTAATAACCTCAAGAACAATCCCGTTGATGGAAACCCTAGTTTGAAGACAGAGAAGATTTCCAAATAGAAAGGTTTTGAGAAGTAGTTTAGGGTTGAAATGAATGTGAAGAGGTTAGAAAAGGTGTGAAAACATTGTTCCACCTCTTCTCCAAGAAGAGGTCACGCAGACGTTTTTTTAATGAAATGTCTTCAAAAAAACAAATACTCTGCAGACCTCAAACATCTGCCCGCCTTTTTTTGGCGCAGACAAAAGAGCTTTAGAAGCTCTTTTTCTAAAAAAACAAACATCACCTTAGTGTAGAGAACAATATGTGTGCATTTTTCGTATAAAAAGTACACGTGGTGTAATTATTGAAACTAAAAAACATACAGTGTAATTTCATGTATTAATAAAGGACATAATTTATATTTTACTCTAAAAATAATGTTGTGTGCATTTAATGCATTGTTTTTGGTTTAATTAAGAATTAGTTAGTTGATTCGGTTTCTTTTCAGCAAAAAACTAAGGTGTTCCTTAGTTGAACAATACACGATCAATTATAGTAACTAGATGGTTACACAAGCGTGTTGCGCCATAGAATTTTCGTTGCGACCTTTTGTTCGGTCATTAAAAAGATATTGTTGTTGTGATTTGTTGTTTGATCACTAAAAAGGCAAATATCACGCATGAATTCATGAGAAAAATACTAATTTCAAAAATGAAATATTACTATAATTTTTTGAAATAAAAAAACACATATGGTAAATGGTAGTTATCATAAAAATATTTGTGAGCAATGTGCATTGTGCTGATCAAAAATTAAATTTTATTATTTTTAACCCGTTATCTATATATGTGTAGTGTGTAATTTGTGAGAGTAATGTTTTACGTTCTCTTTATGTAACCAAGGTCAACAAATACGACACTTGAGACTCAAAAACTAATTAATCGAAGTGGCTACAAACCATAAATGCAATCTAAACATAGGAAGCGATTTCAGATTGGCCCCATGGTTGCCACATCAAAATAACGATTATCAAATATCTCGTGTACCAAGCATTGAGAAATCAGAAGGCGGCTTGTTTAGAATTATTCATCACCCTTTTTCATATGAATAAATTGATCAAAATAAGGCATTAAGAGGCATACAACTCGCCGTGGCTGCAAATAACAAATTTGCCATGCCAAGACAACAAATTTAGCAAATTTCATTGAATCATGGATTGATGGATGGTTGCAAATTTTAATTTTCATCAACATCCAAATGACATTATTGATATCCAAAAATAAACATAAAAATCTTTTACACTCACATGAGCTTGTACTTGTAATTATCGAGTGACGTTTATCAAATTAAATGGTGAAGCCATACTAAGTCTCAGATGGGCAAACGACCATTATCATTGAAATACATAGCAATCGAAACATAAGAGCCCCATAAAATTTATGATCCATCTACCAAACAAAGGGTTTTCATCCATTAGAACCAAATCGGAAATCCCAACACCTCTCGGATGAGCATAACTTCATCATCATCAAGGTAAATAAAGCAACTTAAAGGGAAAATAGAGAAACCCAAAGACCAAGACAAATGAAGTATGAATTCATCGATCAGGCAACGATCAAAAGATAAGAGACCCATAAAAAATCAAGGTTTCTAGTCTTGATCGATCCAACAATGAAAACAACATAACAACCATTTGAATCAAATAAAAACAATAGCATCAGAAACTAAAACATCTCTCAGCTGACCATAGACCCAACGTCATCGAGAAGGCAACATGAGGACAACATAGAAAACCCACACAAAGTTTGGACTTTCATCCATTGAAACCATAGCAAAAATCCCAACATCTCTCGGATGAGTATGGCTTCATCTCATCAAGGTAAACAAAGCAACCTTGAAGGGCAAAACAGAGAAATTAAACCAAAGAGCAAGACAAAGGAAATACCTCTTTGGGGAAATCAAAGACACTAAGAGATACGCAAGAGATGACGACGAAAAAACAAAACATCACCGATATAGTAGACGGGCAGAACCGGCGATAGCCGGACTCCGGTCTACTCTCTCTTTACCCAAGATTTTGCCATGTTTCTCTCTCTAACCGATCGGGAAATTTCCATTGAATATGAAAGATTGAAAAAAAATCATTAATAATAATAAGGCATGTAAAATTAGACATGTACAAAAAAACCGGGTCGGAACCGGTTCACCTAAAAAAACCCGAACCGGTTTCAAAGAAAAACCGGTTTGGACCAAACCGGTCCCGAACCCGACCCGAATATCTGGTTTCTATACCGGTTTGCTAGCCCCGCACTCAAAACCGGTTTCAAAATCGGTTTATAAACCGGTTTAAAAGTTAAAAACCGGTTAAACCGGTAAGAAAAACAGGTTTGGGTAAAAAAACCGGTTTCAAACCGGTCCGAACCGGTTTGATAGGTTTGAGTTTTTGGTGAACCAAACCGGTTTGTAACCCTAACCGGGTTGAAGATAAACCGGTTTGACCCCACCACGAATAAACTTGTTTGGTTTTGAACCCGAACCGGTTTGGGCATAAAAACCGGTTTGTACACCTCTATGTAAAATATAGAGAATGCATTAATAACAGGGAAGGGAAAAGTGGATCAAAGAAGGACAGGTGGAACACATATTGACAAACAAATATAAATATGTGGTCCAATGATAACAAAGAATTGTAGCTAATAGTTCTCTATTATATAGAGAGTAATTCTCTCAAACACACAAAAGCTTTTTTCCTATAGTATGTTAATCCTTCTAGTAGTTCTGGTTCACAATACACTTGTGGGTGGTTTAGTGTTTCCGGACAATAAACATTACTTAGAATGTTGTACCTTAGGAAATAGAGGAGTTCTCTTAAGAGACATACGATATGTTTTAAGGGACTCGTGTTGAACACGAGTGCTCTACCACTATTTCCTTGTTCTTAATCTTGTTCTTGTTTATTTCCTTTTATCTTTAGTTGTACTAGGGTTTCGAATGATCTGAACGTTCAGCGAACCATTTAATGTAAAGTTCATATATGTTTATCATTTAATAAATTAACGAACAAGAAGAAGAAGAAAAAAATTTAATTGAGCCAACACTAATAGAGGTTGTGTTTGTTCATCTTTGTTTGTGAATATTTTATTTCATTATGTTTGTTTGTTTATGTTCATTTGTGATTGTTCATTTAAAGGTTTTTTAGATATTTTATAATTTTTATTATTGTAATTTTTATAAAATATGGAAATCTAGTTGTACGCACGCTTTCACCAACATTCCCCAATTGATCATTTCTATTTCTATTAGTATTAAAGCTTGACAAAGTTCTTAGTTTTTATGTTAACTAGGGTTGTACCCCATGCCCGTTATGCGTTAGATAAATGAATTAAATTCAGGCTTAGGAAAGCACAAATGTTTTCATCCTCATTGCCACCATCATTTGAAACGGGTCATACCAACCAATGAGAACAACATAACATAGTAAAAAACTGCTTTAAATGTACTGTGGCTCAGGGTTTCCAAATAGAATAATAGCCAATGACTGGAGGGGGGTTGTGGGTATACACCGATCATCCTCCAACCCAACCATACTAAGGCTATGTTGTCATCAAATTTATTATCCTGAGTTTGAACTTATCAAAGTCATATGATAAACCATATCATTCTTAATTCAAAATAAAATTTATCTCAAATGAGATGGTCTCATCATCATCGACCCAACAACATCCCGATCGTAGCTCAACATAATTATGTCACAAACACTTTCATCAATGATTCAACAATCATCATGATATCAATCAAAACCTCACGAAATAAGAAACCAAAGGGCCAGTTTCAAATGAGCAAAGGCTCAAAGTCAGCGACTCCACAACCTATAGAAACAAAAACAAAGAGTAAAATATAAAGTTTATGTAGATTCAAACAATCTAGAATCGAATACAGAGAGACTAGAGTCATCTCTGAACAATTCACTCCATATCTCCCTCTTTCTAGGGATAAAAAACAAGGAATAGAAGAAAGAGAACCACAAAATATCTATTTTTTATCCAAAAGGGTGTTTCTGATGAATTAAATGTCACTGTCATGAAAACCATAAAAAACAAATACAATAATATTACAAGTTAGGATGACACCAACATGCAAATCGCAATCGTTAGGTAAACACCCAACCTCGCCACCACACAGACGCCACCAAAGGTGAGCCTGAGACCACCAACAGCGTCAAGGTAACGATTGTGCCACAAAGTAGCAAAAACAACCTAACCGAGAAAGTATAAGGCTATTTTGAGACTCGACCATCTTCGGCTACACAACTAAAGACACCTTAGCCAAAACCCACTCAGATCTAAGTGTGTGAAAAAGAAAGAGACGGTTGTAGGGACATGGGTCAGCCATCAGAAATCGTTGGTGTGTTTACCCCGTACGAGAGACATAGACTGGCCACCAAAAGTCGTTGATGTTACAGATGATTAATAAATTCATTTTTTAAGTTCTGACTTTATCCTTGTTAGTGCTGTCTATAATGATATCTGAATCAAAAACTTACAATTGGTGTTTTTGTTTCTCTCCTATGTTGTAAAAAAGGAAACTCAGGTAAGTGCTTTTTTATAAACATATGTATAAAAAGAACATATTTCATTTAGCTCCTTGATGCCTATCATAACTAGTTATTTCGGTTTTCTACTAACGGCTTTAACTATAACCTCAGCTCCATTTATTGGTCTGATCAAGATACGACTTATTTGAAATGAATTGCACAATTCATAAAAGGAAATCTTTCCGTGAACTTCTGTGTAGTTCTAGTTACTTATCGTGTAAATTACCAATTCTTGGTCATTAAGATTCATGATAATTCGGATTAATATTTAGGTATAGATATTACCTCTTTTTTCTCCTTTCAAACAAATTGAAATGATTGAAGTTTTTCTATTTGGAATCGTGTTAGGTCTAATTCCTATTACTTTGGCTGGATTA
>BJCO01827992.1:3258-16243 GCA_018326465.1 Flaveria floridana | reverse complement strand
CGCCAATTATAGACGGAGGTTTGACCCGTCAACGCGCGAGGTGGAGGTTTGACCCACCAAACTATAGACGAAGGTTTGACCCGTCAACGCGGGAGGTGGAGGTTTGACCCACCAAATTAAAATCGATAAAAAGATGTCTATAAATACCTTGTGGGTATTCGATATGCATATCAATACTGAGACGAATAAATGGACTGATGAATGTTTATGAATCATTCGGTGTTGTAACAATTGATGAATTGTTATTATTGGAATGTGGTGTACGTTAGAATTCACCAGTTTATCTGATTTTGTGTTTGTTTTCTTATGCATGCCAGGTATTAATAGAAATGTTCATGGAGGCGCCCCACCGAGTTAAATTCCGGTTATGGTGTATGATACTGGCTAAATGTTGGGTTTTTGGGAAAGATGTATATGAAGTTTGACAAAGTTTTGATATGTCAGTTGAAGTATTGTAAGGATTGTTAATGATGTAAAAAGTTTTTTTTAATATATATAAATTTTCGCTGCGTTTGTAGTCTCTGAATTATTATTATAACCCAACTCGTAGCACCCTACTTATTATATTATTATGAAATTGAGGGTGTTACAGATTACAAGTAAGGATGCTTAAGCAAGAGAGAAACTTTGTTGATTCCAAGCTGATGGATGTAATCAACAAACTAAAATCTTTTGACTTGGATTTGAAGAGAAGGGAGTACAATCAATCCTTGGTGCAAGCCACAGTATATCCATAAAACGTTGTATTGATCTTATCCGCTACAAACTCAACTATGTATGGTGCTGCTTATGGTGGATCTACAGGAATCGGTATGTCAGACAAGGGAAGTAGTAGATCCACAAGTGTTGGTTCCAGCTCAAAGACATCTATCACAACTCAAATTTCATCTGATACCATGGCACTGTTTGGAATGTTGGTCCATAGTTATGAAGCCTTAGTTGCTGGGGAGCTCAAGGGTAAGGGGATGACGGTAGAGGACATGTATCATGTGGATCCAGATGATTTGGAGGAAACTGATATTCAATGGCAAATGGCAATGCTCACACTACGTGTAAGGAGATTTATGGAGCGAACTGGAAGAAGAAACTTTGGCAATCACAACCAAAATTCTAAGCTTGGTTTTGATAAGTCAAAGTTAAGATGTTTCAATTACAAACAGTTGGTGCATTTTAAAAGAGAATGTCTATCTTTAATCGTCACTAAACCGGGAACGTCTGGAACTTCAAAAGTTATCCCGATTACTGAAAAAGAAGAAGCCAAGCAAAAGAAAGAAACAACCTTGATTTCTAATTTCAACTGGAGTGAAGAGATTATAGAAACAGAGGAGGAAATCAATCATGCATTAATAGCTGAAGTAGTGAGGAGAGATGAGGAGTCAGTGGAAGAGTTTGATCCTTTCAGAGAATTTAAGAATGAGGGCATGGAAGAAGCCTGTGATGGGAGTGCTAAGTAACAGGGTCAGGATGAAGAAGTTGAGGTTGAGAAGGTCACAAAAAAAGAAGGTTGATTTATATGATGAGTGTGAAAATCAAGAAAAGGTTGACAAGAAGGAGGTCAAGCTGGAGGTAAATAAAGAGAGGAAGGAGGAAGTAAGTGAAGATAAAAGAGCAAGCAAGGAAGCAGAGAAGCAGGAGGAAGAAGAAAGGAAGAAGAATACCCCAGTCTGTCAATGCGAAAATGCCCAAGCTGTCGAGAAAGTGGTTATGGGTCTTCCTTATGAGGTAATTCAAAACATGTGTTCTTCTCCATACAAAATTAGATTGTTTGGAGTTTATAAAGCTAATAGATTGTTATTAGAAAATGAAAACAAGATGAAACAAATAAATAAGGAACTTAAAATAAATGAGTTTAAATATTTTATCAAATTAAATGAAGCTTGAAAGGAAAATGAGCATTTAAAGAGAAATCTTTTAGAAAGAAATGTCGAAATAGAGTCATTAACTGAACATGTAGCTCTTGCTGAGTTTGAAACAAGCAAATTAAAAACCAAGCTTGAAAAATGGACAATATTTGGGATGAAACATGAGGATCTTTGCAAGAAGCAATGGGGGGCTAGAATTAAGACAGGGTTGGGATGTGATGAAACCACTCATGTTTATCCTCCTCCAAGTACTTATTGTTATTCACCTATGCCTATACCTCATCCAACAAATGAATTGATTCAGAATGATACCAATAGTTTGTATGCAGGTCTAGAATAAGTAAATCATAAGGAGATTCAAAAGGATTATGGTTACGGTAGCAGTAGTGGTTTGGGCAGCTCTAGTCATAGCTTTTGTGATTCCAAAAAATCTTTGAAAGACATTAGCTTAAGTAGTTTTGTATCCCAGCAGTCAGTTTCAAACAATGGCTTATATAGTTCTAGTTCTAGCCCATCTTATTCATCATCAGATGTTTCTAGCTCATTTACAAATGTTATCAATGCTTGTGTTAGTGAAAATGATGCATGTTCAAATGAAGCTTCAATCGGACTTACAGACTCGAATTGTTTTGAAAAGTTTCTCTCTCATGCTATCCCATCTTTTACCCTAATTTGGATTTCCAAACCAAAAGAAACATGAACATCATCCTTAGAGATTAAAATCATTAATGTAAATGAATCAGAATCTGCCAAAATTAAGGTCTCAAAAGAAAAATTAAAAGAATCATATGATACGTGCAGCAATCCTGATTCACATGTGACTGATTCTGAGGAAGATAGTGAAGTTGATCACACTCTTGTTCAAAACTGCAAAAAGAAGGGTTTGAAATCCCATTGCTTTAAATGTGGGAAGGATGATCATGTAATTAAAAATTGTCCAAACTATGTTGATAAAAATGTACATAATCGTTCCTTAGGAAGTAGATTAAATCACTTTGTAAATAATTTCTTTTGTAAAAATTCTTATGCTTCAAAACCAAAGTTTGTCAAAACTTGATTTCAAAAGCCTAACGATCATTGTGTTCTAATGCAAGGATCATTCAAGAAAAGCTATCAATAGCTTATTGCATGTTGATAGCGGATGTTCCAGGCATATTACCTGGTTGAAGGACCTTCTCACAAACTATAGGATAATAAATGGAGGATATGTCGCATTTGCTGAAGACAGGAAAGGTGGAAAGATGATTGGTCAAGGAGAAGTCTCAAATGGTTCATTAACTCTGGAGAAAGTGAACTATGTTCTAGACTGGCATTCAACTTGTTGAGTGTATCACAGATAAGTGATAAAGACATTCCAGTATTGTTCATGTTAAATGAATGCTTCTTCCTGAAACCTGAGTTCACTGTTCCAGAGGATTTAATAATCATGCGAGCTCCAAGAGGGAATGATACATACTTATTGGATATGGGATCAACGGAATCCACCTCGACTGTGACATGTCTTCTATCAAAGGCTTCATCATCCGAATCCTTCTTGTGGCATAGATGTTTAAGACATGTTAATATTAAAATTATAAATAAGTTGGTTAAAAACAATCTAGTCAGGGGACAACCACTAAATGATTTTTCAGTGGTAGAAAAATGCATGGCTTGTGCTCAAGAAAAGCAGCATAAAAGGCCACACAAGCTTAAGCTTGAAAATACAATTTTCACATCCCCTTGAATTGTTACATACTGATTTATTTGGTCTTATTAGTGTTAAATCTATCGCTAAGAAATCTTATTGTTTGGTTGTTACAGATAATTTTTCAAGATACTCTTGGATGAGATTTCTTGCAAATAAAGGTGACACCACAGAAGAGTTGTAAAAGCTGATCCTGTCAATTGAAACCATCATCAAACGGAAGGTTATGGACATCAGAAGTGACAATGGAACCGAATTCAGAAACCACGTCTTTGAATCATTATGTGCAGGCAAGGGAATTATCAGACAGTTTAGTGCTGCCAGGACACCTCAATAAAACCGCGTTACTAAAAGAAAGAATCAGATGCTTATCGAAGCAGCAAGAACTATGCTGATTGAGTCAAAGCTTCTAATTATTTTCTGGGCGGAAGCAGTCAATTGTGCATCTTATGTACTTAACGAGGTGCTTATCCTAAAAGATAAAATGAAGACTCCATATGAGCTTCTTCATAAATGGAAACCCTTGATTGACTTCTTTCGTCCATTTGGTTGTTCATGTACCTTGCTGAATACGCAAGCTCAGAAGTCAAAATTTGGTGTTATTTCTGATGAATGTTTCTTTGTTGGCTACTCTTCCTCACAAAAGGTGTATCGTGTGTACAATAAACGGGATGCGCATTGTGCAGGAATCCTTCTATGTTGATTGGCAAGAGTCAAATTCACCAAACATGGGGTCGGACCCAGAATAGTTTTTAAAACTGTAACACTATCTTTAAATCTTTCAATCTTACATTCTTTGAAGATGAAGTTATTCCTCAAACTAGTGTGCAAATCATTCCTCCACCAGAACCACAACAACAGTCACAACCACCTCCATAACTCAAACCTCACCCACAACTACTAATTGACCCTCCACCTCTATTTGATATCCCACCCACACCTCCACCATAACCAATTCCTCAATCACACCCATCTTCCCCTTCACAATCGTCCCAAACTGAATCTTCATCTCATTCAAACCCATTAACTCTTAACACCAATTTCAAAACTCTAAAAGACCACCCACACGACTACATCATTGGTTCCATTTATAATGGTGTGAGAACACGGAGTCAATCTAGATTGATAAAAGAATGTCTCTATGTATGTTTCTTATCTCAAATTATACCAAAAAATGTCACAACAAGACTTCAGGACCTAAGTTGGGTCGAATCTATACAAATGGAGCTTCAGCAATTCAGGAAATTGAAGGTTTGGCAACTAGTCGATCTTCCTCCAAATAAGTTTCCCATCTGGACCAAATGGAACTTCTGGAACAAACCAGATGATCGAGGAGTTGTTATCAGGAACAAATCTAGGCTGGTTGTTCAAGGATTTGCTCAAGAGGAGGGAATTGATTACATTGAAGTGTTTGCAAAGGTTGCTCGCATTAAAGCTATCAGAATCTTTCTTGCTCACGCCGTTTACAAGAACTTTAAGGTCTATCAAATGGACGTTAAGTGTGCATTTATATATGGGAACATTGATAAGGAGATATATGTCTATCAACCTCCAGGTTTTGAGTATCCATATTTCCCTGATAAAGTGTATAAGCTTGATAAATCCTTATATGGATTACATCAAGCACCTTGCATCTGGTATGAAACCTTGACACAATATGTGCTCAGCAAAGGTTTCTCTCGTGGCACTATAGATATGACACTAGTCAAGAAAGAAGTTGATGGTGAAATGCTGATTCTTCAAGTGTACGTTGATGACATCATTTTCAGGTCAATGAATAAGAAACTGTGTAGAGAGTTTGAAGAAGTGATGAAGGATCGCTTTGAAATGAGCATGATAGGGGAGTTATGTTTTTTCTTGGGATTGCAATGTCACACCCCCGCTAAAGCGGAAACACGGGGATGTAACGAGACGGGATCATCATAACACATTGTAATCAATAGAGATGCAATATAAATAAATGATGATAAGCGCGTCATGACAACACCTGACACAAAGGAGACTTGTGTCGTGTTTAGTCAATATTCACGACAACATAGCCATAAGCATAGAGATTTTAATTGAATCACATAACCAAAAATAATATTATTGTAACGTAGTTCCCACAACCCAGGAACAAGTATCCAAAAGAATAAATACGTGTAATCAGACCAACAATGTTTCAAAAGAATGTTTGTCAAGTATTGTATAGTCTCAAAATGCATCCTAGGGTCTCCACTAAGGCAGCACTCCTAGAATCTTCAATTAGTGTTATCACCTGAAAAGATATGCTCAAAACGGTCAACAAAAATTGTTGGTGAGCTCGCAGGTCTAAAGAGTAAGTAAATTGATGTTGTATAATAGTTTTGCGGAATACCGTGAATACATTTATAAGTAAGCAAAATCACATGACAATGAGCTTCACAACCAAACCTAATGATGTACACACAGAATCTTGTCGGAATATATTCACACAAGGGCCCGTTCCTTGCCACTATTGGTACCAACTAGTATACCAACAAACAAGGGTGGGGGTGTCAACCCAGTAGTACTACCAATACCTATCCATTGGTTCCAACACCGGAATTAAATGGTTGTAAAGAAAGTACCACACATCGAACTCATGCATATATCAAATAAGTACTCACAAAACAGTAACACGTTGATTCCAAGTATATAAGTTGCACAACATAAAATAGGTGAGCATACTTTTCCCCCAAGTTTGTAAATGATTGAAGAATTGAATAAGCATAAAACGGGGCCACGAAACTCACTTGTTCGGTGGTAAGTATAGATGATCAAGTTCCAAATGATGTAAGTAATAAATGATCAAACACCTATTATCAGTTATTGTTAAGCATTAATGATACGTTTAAAGAAAATAGTAACGTTCGGTCGGCCCGGGTTGTATCGGTTCGGTCACGTGGAACACACACAAGCAGACATAAGTATTAGATCTTATAATAGATCCAAGTACTTGGAATCGTCACCATTGCCGATGATATTAGTGTAAAGGTTTCATTGTTGTTAGAGAAGTACTTAGTAAATTTTAGTAGTTACCAATGTTAGTCTTGATAATCATGAAAATGTTAACATCGGTTATATTTGTGATAATATTAGTAATACTTATAGTGTTTACATTAATAATGTCATTAGCAATGATAACAGTGTCGATGTCACCTTAACATCACACGTTCTACACATACTACACACAAGGATTGCATTCATATACAACAACTTTCAGTCGCACGACTCAACATCCAATCGCACGAATCAACCTTCATTCGTACGAATGAACCTTCATTCGTGCGGTTCACCATTCAATCGCACGACACGGCACTCATTCGCACACACATGTTTAGTCGTACACACACATTCATTCGCATGACTCAATCGCATACATGCATTCGTTCGCATGACTCAATCGCATACACGCATTTAATTCGATGACTCAATCGCATACACACATTCAATCGCACACATTCATTCGTACGAAACAGACTCAATCGCACACATTCATTCAATCGCATAGAAAGCAACAGACAGGACTCAGTCGCACGCACAGGTCATAGAGGTGCCGGAGTGCTCACAACCGCCTTCGACCGCTGTAACCACTCAATTGGCACCACAACACGTTTAGAAGTCGATTTCCAACACGTTTTAGCAGTTGAGGCACCCAAAAGGCTCTCAATCGTGCTCGTTCGCTCTGGAACACCCAAGATTACCCGAACCGCCGCAAGATAGAAGAATAAGGCGAAATAGAAGGCGACGGTGGTTGTCTACCTGCGCAGGGTCGGCTTTAGGCGGCTGGTAGCAGGGGGAGTGACAGGCGGTTGTTGAATAGGTTAAAAAGGGGTATGGGCTGTTAAAGGGGTTTTTATATCCTTTTCAAGTTTGTAGGTTTGGCAACTTTAGTCCCTGTACTTTACTTCACTTATTTCCCTTCCTAATTTGCTTAATTATACTTTGAATCTTAACTTTGCTAGTTGCTTTAATAATAGCGCGTTAATTAGTATGATTTTACCACCTCAATGTTAAGAACAATTTTACTAATAGTAATACTAATAACAACGTTGTTAGTATTAATCATTTTAATTGTATTCTTGGCGTTAAGTGTTAGTATTAATGACGATACTAGTAATAATTCTTATAATAGTTTTAATTATAACTACAATAATAATAATGATAATAGTAATCGTAATAATGATAATAACCATAGTATTTATGCTAGTAATGGTAGTAGGGGAAATGTTTTATTAAGTGTTTAACGTTTAGGTCTTTATGTACACTTGGGATAATACACATAGTTAGGGAAACAAAATTTGAAACTAAGGCAACTTGTTCATGAGCTAATGTTGAGTATTCAACAAGGCTAACAAACATGATGTTAATTGACGGACCTTTTGGTGACGGATGTCACATGCAAGTTGAACAAAAGCGTGATGGCATTCTGATTCATCAAGAAAAGTATGTTCTGGAGATTCTCAAGAAATTCAAGATGGATGATGCTTCTCCTGAACTCACCCCATTCACTGCTCAATCATGCTAACTCTAGATGATAATGGGAAACTCATCGATGCTCATCGTTATCGTTCTATGATTGGGTCTCTCATGTATCTCACTGCGAGTCGTCCAGATATTACTTTCACCGTGTGTTACTGTGCCCATTATCAAGAAACTCCAAAGGAATCTCATGAAAAGGCTGTTAAACGTATCTTTAGATATCTTAAAGGGTCCTCTCGCTTGGGCCATTAGTATCCTAAAGTAGGAAACTTTGATTTGCATGCCTATTCTGACAGTGATCACGGAGGTTGCAAGATGAACAGGAAATCAGTTACCGGTGGATGCCAGTATTTAGGGGATTGTCTTGTTTCATGGCAAATTAAAAAGTAGACAACTGTATCTTTATCAATAGGTGAAGCTGAATATGTTGCTGCCTTTAGTTGTTGCTGCCAAGTGCTTTAGATCCAACATCAAAAGATGGATTATGGCATTAATTTTTTTCATACACCACTCTTCTGTGAAAATGAAACTGCTATTGGAATTGCCAAAAATCCAATTCATCACACTCGAACCAAGCACATTGAAACAAGGGTTCATGCAATCTGAGATGCTCAGGAAAAGGGGTTTATAGATATTATTCCAATCGTCACAGAAAGTCAAAGAGCAGATCTCTTCATAAAAACATTTGATAAACCTTGTTTTTATGAACTGATCTCTATGTTGGGTCTAATATCATTCTGAAAAACTCTTTTCCTAATAAAATGTACAGTTAGTTGTAAATAACCTTTTCTATATTTTACATTTGTCACATAACTTCCGATATCCCATATTTTTTCTTATTTTTTTATTTTTATTTTAGTCTACAAATATATATGAAAACAAAATTGCTATTCCCATGTGGGTAAATAGAAATTTAGGGGGAGAATATACTTTTGAAAGTGTTTTTCAATTTTGTCTTCTCTGAAACCCCATAAAAAGAAGTTAGAAAGAGGTCAACAGCTTATGTTGGGATATGACTGGTAGACTCAACCTGAAAACGAAGTATACAATAACTGTGCAGCTAAACTAAAGATCAAGAACTCGGTGATAAGGATCATTCTCATGACATATTGGCCTACACAAAGATACAAGTCTCGTCAAAACTTGGTTGAGAGTGGTTGAATTATGTCTTGAGTCTGTTCTTAGTCTGTGTTGGGTCTAAGATCTTCCCCATCCTTTAGCCCAAATTGAAAATAAAATATGTGTTTATCTCCTCTGCTATGCATGAGCATTGATCTGGAGTGATGATCTTCTCTGCTATGCGAAAGCATTAACCTGAAGCTCTCATCAATATGCTCAGATGATCTTCTCTGCTATGCAGAAGCATTGACCTGAAGCTCTCATCTTCTAGAATAAGATGAATATCTCCTCTATTATAAGTAAGTATAGACCTGGAGCTATCATCATCTATTATAAAGTCTTGTGAATCCAAGGATCGCAATCCGGAATGATCATTAACCGTTGCTTAATTGTTTTTTCTTACCCTTATCTACTGAATACCTCCTGAGTGGATCTGCGCTGGTCAACTCCTTTAGTTGAAGATTTCTGATGCTGATGAAGCTCTTGAAGCCCTTTATTTAGTTGAGCAATTCTCTTACAGATAGTCTTCAACATGTTTCTTTGTTTTGGAGGATATTGCAATTTTGTTTCTTCAAGAACTTTAGGAAGGATAGTTTCAACAGCAACACTCTTATCAATGTTCAGTTGATCATCACAATGTTTATCAGAATCATCCAAGTCATCACACTTATCAAAGTCAAATTCTGAGTCATTTTGTTTAATGTTTTCTGATTCAGAATACTCAGTTTCACTCACCTCAGATTCATTGTTATTTTGTTGATTAGATTTTGTTTCAAACTTGGTGCTTGGCACAAAATGACTTGACAAAGTGTTTGTCATTGTTTCAGGTAGAGGTGTGCAGTTATCATTTATAGGAGGTGCAACAGCATTATATCCCAACCCATACCTATTCTTTGATTCAATATGAGAATTTAACAATTTCTCATATTGCTGAAAGTTGAAACTTCTGAATTTCACTTCAGTTGATACATGATCAACCATGGATTTGGTTAAAGAAGTGGTCAGATGCTCAACTTGGGCTTTTAAGCTGTAATTTTCTGAAACAAATTTTTCTAAATCCTTTTGTAAAGAGTTAATTTTGATTTGATATAATTTATATTCTCTTATATGAGATTCATTCAAAATCATTGTTTCTTTTATTTTATCAGCCAGTTGTTGAGCATGGACTCTATATCTTTCAACTTCCTCAACACATACTAATGAATACAGTCTTTCTCTTACCTCTCTAGCCATTGGTGGAACTTTGTTCTCCATGTGGACCATTAAAGCTTGATTCTCTTCCAAGACTTCCTTCTCATACTTGCTCCGGCCACAGGTTCCATCTTGTAGTATGATCAGCTTGAATTACTAGGTCCTGCTGACTTATTTGTGGCTGGTAGGGATGAATTTGTTAGTTGAGGTTGTCTGAAGGATCTTTGAGATGTTGACTGTTGATGAGATTGATGTTGATGAGATTGATGTTGATGAGACTGATGTTGCTGATGTTGTTTCAAGTCCGGATTTGATAGTTGATTACATTCTCTAAAGAAATGTCCATAGAGATTGCACTTGAAACACCTTACCTTTGACTTATCAACACCAATCTTTGATGTTTTACTTGCTGAAGCCAAATTTTTGTTTCTTCTAATGTGCTGTTTGGCTCTACAAGCAATCATTGCCATTTGTCGTTGAAGATCCATCTCCTCAACTACAGCAGGATGCAATTCTTCTAAGTCTTACTGGCAAATATTTACTAATGTTAGAGAGCTTCCCAAGTAAGCTTGAAAACTTGAACTAAAAGCTGCAAAGGATGTTTTTTGTTCTTTAGAATCCAGAATCACAGTGATGGGTTCTGTTTGACTTGTCTGTGGTGAAGACTTTGCTGATGCATCTCTTTTGTCAGAAGTTCTTCCTTTTTCCTTTCTATGTTTACTTTGAGAAGATTTCTTTGAAGGATGTGAAGCATAAAAATTCACTTCCTCTTCATCTTCACTCAAAGTACAAGAGGTGTTACTATCATTATTAGAAATAAAGGCACTTCGAGCACTTTTTGTTTCTCTAAAATGATAGGGTGTGACATGGGTTCTCACACTCTTATTTCTTGATTTTTCATCCATTTCAAGATCTTTCACTTTTGCAACCAGTGTATCTAAACCAGTTGATTTGAGATCTATGGTGTTCTTGAATATGGACACAGTTTGCTTCCAACTTTCAGGCAAAGTATGGAGCATCTTTTTGTTTAATTCCTTATTTGTGTACTTCAACTCCAAGATGTTCATCTCTGTTGCAAGTTGCATAAATCTATGAAGTTGTTGAGGAATTGATTCACCCTCAATATGATGAAAGGTTTCATATTGTGAATGAAGGGTGTCCTTCCTAATGCTTCTGATTCATCACTCCCTTCACAGAGTGTATGAAGTATCTTCCACAAGGAATTTTCTGTTTTATAGTTTTCACACCTGATTAAGATCTCTTAAGGTAAAGCCATACTAAGCAGGCTGTATGCTTTGATGTCAACTTTGACCTTCTTAACATCATCAGGTGATAGATCTTTTGTAATTATGGGTTGGTTTTTGTCATTATAATCCGGCCCAAGGGTGGGTGGAATATATGGACCTTCAGTTATTGATTCCCATAAGTCGGAATCAGTAGAATTCACATGCTTCCTGAACTTGATTTTCTAGGATTTGAAATCCGCCTTTGTTTCCAACTTTGGAGGTTGGTATGATCCACCAAAATTACTCATTTTAGTTAAAGTCTAAGAATTTAACTATAACAGAGTTTCTGTTAGATAATGAACTAATCAGGAATAAAACTTAATTAATGATAATTAAGTGATTATGGTCACAAATCAGTCAATCACTTTAATGATAATTAATTATCAAGTTAAGGATTTTGTTAATATATTTGTTCAAGTTAATTTGAATAATTAATGACAATCAATCAATAACTCAGATCTACTATTCAATTAATGTGATATAGATCTAACTTAACCGAGCAATGAAACAGTGCTCGCTGAAAGATAAATCACGGTTTTAATGATTAAACAAAGAAACAATTAAACAATTCTAATACTGATAGATCACTCGATCTAAATCAATGAGCACTCGGCTCTGATACCATCTGTGAATCCAAGGATCGCAATCACGAATTATCAGTATTAGAATGGAATCAAGTTAATAATTACAAAATGATCATTAACCGTTGCTTAATTGTTTTAATTTAAAATTTAATATCAAAATTAATGCTTGTTATGACGAACACAATTATGTCTATGCAATAAATAAGCAAACAAGAATTGATTCAAATGTATTTCATTAAAACTGACTATTGATTATAAAAGAATAAGTTATGAATGCTATAAATAAAAACTGCTTCAATCGTATTATTGTTGATGTATTGATGTGACGGCGGCTAGGGTTTGATTGTGTGATGTGATGTATTTTTGCCGTATTAATGCTCTTGTGTTTTCGAGATGTGAAACCTAGGATTCATATATATAGACAATTATGAGTCTGTTAGGGAAACACCGGATCTCTTGGGATTTGTAATTGACTTGTTGACTTGTTGACTTGTAACCCTTGTAAGATGCCTCCCCCTGTATTTGCTCTTCCATAGGAACTTTGTCTTCCGTAGGAACTTGTTCTTCCGTAGGAACTTGTTCTTCCGTAGGAGTCTTCACTTTATCTTGTGCTGATCATCGGTGAATACTGATGTTCATCCGTAGACAATCTATGGAAGCCTTGTCTTGTAAGAAACATATCTACGGAATGACAAAGATGTTCATCTGTAGATGTTTCTTACACTTAGCCGATTACAAAAATTCACCAAGTATATTGCTTTTACCTGACATCATACA